>JAJTJO010000058.1:360831-429260 GCA_024550625.1 Dendroctonus valens
AAAGTCCAAATCTGCCATTTGAAAGTATGTAGGAAAACTCTCAAACTTGCGTTTATAATGCAGCTTTCCTTCAAAGTTGAGCCTTCTCTCTCAATGAGGTTCCTAGCTTTGGCCAGTTCTGAGAAACATTTTTTATTTATAGCGGAAATATAGCCAAAAAGTGGAAATTTTCTTGTTGAAAATCTGCCAAAAACCGCTCAAAACTGCCTTTCTAATGCTACTACCTTTCAACATAAACCCAAATCTTCTCTCAAATAGTACAAAATGGGCTTCTAGCTTTGGCCAGTTTTGAGAAATGAATTTTTCATTAAAGCGGCAATACAGCGAAAAAGTGCAATTGTCCGTCCTGAAAATCTTTAAAAACCGCTCAAAAATGCCTTTTTAATGCTGCTATCCTTCAACATAAACCAAATTTTTTCTAAAATAGTACAAAAATGAGGCTCCTAGCTTTGGCCAGTTCTGAGAAACATGTTTTATTTATAGCGGCAATATGTCCAAAAGTGGAATTTTCTTGTTGAAAATCTGCCCAAAAACCGCTCAAAACTGCCTTTCTAATGCTACTACCTTTCAACATAAACCCAAATCTTCTCTCTCAAATAGTACAAAAATGAGGCTTCTAGCTTTGGCCAGTTTTGAGAAATGAATTTTTCATTAAAGCGGCAATACAGCGAAAAAGTGCAATTGTCCGTCCTGAAAATCTTTAAAAACCGCTCAAAAATGCCTTTTTAATGCTGCTATCCTTCAACATAAACCAAATTTTTTTCTAAAATAGTACAAAAATGAGGCTCCTAGCTTAGGCCAGTTCTGAGAAACATGTTTTATTTATAGAGGCAATATATCCAAAAAGTGGAAATTTTCTTGTTGAAAATCTGCCAAATCAGCTCAAAACTGCCTTTTTAATGCTACTACCTTTCAACATAAACCCAAATCTTCTCTCTCAAATAGTACAAAAATGAGGCTTCTAGCTTTGGCCAGTTTTGAGAAATGAATTTTTCATTAAAGCGGCAATACAGCGAAAAAGTGCAATTGTCAGGCCTGAAAATCTTAAAAAAAACGCTGAAAAATGACTTTTTAATGCTGCTATCCTTCAACATAAACCAAAGATTTCTCTCGAATAGTACAAAAATGAGGCTCCTAGCTTTGGCCAGTTCTGAGAAACATTTTTTATTTATAGCGGCAATATATCCAAAAAGTGGAAATTTTCTTGTTGAAAATCTGCCAAAAACCGCTCAAAACTGCCTTTTTAATGCTACTACCTTTCAACATAAACCAAAATCGTCTCTCTCAAATAGTACAAAAATGAGGCTTCTAGCTTTGGCCAGTTTTGAGAAATGAATTTTTCATTAAAGCGGCAATACAGCGAAAAAGTGCAATTGTCCGTCCTGAAAATCTTTAAAAACCGCTCAAAATGCCTTTTTAATGCTGCTATCCTTCAACATAAACCAAAGATTTCTCTCAAATAGTACAAAAATGAGGCTCCTAGCTTTGGCCAGTTCTGAGAAACATTTTTTATTTATAGCGGCAATATATCCAAAAAGTGGAAATTTTCTTGTTGAAAATCTGCCAAAAACCGCTCAAAACTGCCTTTCTAATGCTACTACCTTTCAACATAAACCCAAATCTTCTCTCTCAAATAGTACAAAAATGAGGCTTCTAGCTTTGGCCAGTTTTGAGAAATGAATTTTTTATTAAAGCGGCAATACAGCGAAAAAGTGCAATTGTCCGGCCTGAAAATCTTTAAAAAACCGCTGAAAAATGCCTTTTTAATGCTGCTATCCTTCAACATAAACCGAAATTTTCTCTCAAATAGTACAAAAATGAGGCTCCTAGCTTTAGCCAGTTCTGAGAAACATTTTTAATTTATAGCGGCAATATATCCAAAAAGTGGAAATTTTCTTGATGAAAATCTGCCAAAAACCGCTCAAAACTGCCTTTTTAATGCTACTACCTTTCAACATAAACCAAAATCTTCTCTCTCAAATAGTACAAAAATGAGGCTTCTAGCTTTGGCCAGTTTTGAGAAATTAATTTTTCATTAAAGCAGCAATACAGCGAAGAAGTGCAATTGTCCGTCCTGAATATCTTTAAAAAGGGCTCAAAAATGCCTTTTTAATGCTGCTATCGTTCAAAATAAACCAAAATCTTCTCCTCAAATAGTACAAAAATGAGGCTCCTAGCTTTGGCCAGTTCTGAGAAACATTTTTTATTTTTATAGCGGCAATATATCCAAAAAGTGGAAATTTTCTTGATGGAAATCTGCCAAAAACCGCTCAAAACTGCCTTTTTAATGCTACTACCTTTCAACATAAACCAAAATCTTCTCTCTCAAATAGTACAAAAATGAGGCTTCTAGCTTTGGCCAGTTTTGAGAAATGAATTTTTCATTAAAGCGGCAATACAGCGAAAAAGTGCAATTGTCAGGCCTGAAAATCTTTAAAAAACCGCTGAAAAATGCCTTTTTAATGCTGCTATCCTTCAACATAAACCAAAGATTTCTCTCAATAGTACAAAAATGAGGTTTCTAGCTTTGGCCAGTTTTGAGAAATGATTTTTTGTTAAAGCGGCAGAAAAGTGCGAATGTCCCATTTGAAAATCTGTAAAAAATCGCTCAAAAATGCATTTTTAATGCCACTTTCCTGCGATATAGAGCAATATGTTCTCTGTCAAAAAGTACAAAAATAAGCCTTCTACCTTTGACCAGTTCTGAGAAATTATTTTTTTAAAGCGAAAATGAACAAATATCCCGCTTGAAAATCTATCAAAAACCGCTCAAAAATGTATTTTCAATGCAACTTTCCTGCAACAAAGAGCCATATCTTTTCTCTCAAATAGTACAAAAAAATTAGCCTTCTAGCTTTGGCCAGTTCTGAGAAAATTTTTTTTTTTAAAGCGGCAATAGAGCGGAAAATTCAGTCCCGTTTGAACATCTGTCCAAAAAGCCCAAACATACGTTTTCAATATCGCTTTCCTTCAACAATGAGCAATTTCTATTCTCTCAATTAGTACAAAAATGAGGTTTCTAGCTTGGGCCAGATCTGAGAAATGATTTTTTGTTAAAGCGGCAAAAAAGTGCAAATGTCCCATTAGAAAATCTGTAAAAAATCGCTCAAAAATGCCTTTTTAACGCCATTTTCTTGCGACATAGAGCAATATTTTCTCTATCAAATAGTATGAAAAAAAGGCTAACAGCTTTTAGCAGCTCTGAGTAATAATATTTTTTTTAAACCAGCGACGAAAGAATGAATATGTGTCATCAAATGACCCGTTTGAAGAAAGAAGTCAGAATTCAACATTGCTATTAAAAACTGTATTTTAAGCTAAGTTTTCCAAGCTAAGTATTTTAAGCTAAGTTTTCATTGATTTTCAGATCCATGGACAAAAGATTGGTTCCTGGTGGGCAGCGCTGGAAAATTGGCCCTAATTCTGATAGCTTATCTGCTTTTCTGCATGAAAATCGGACCCAGTTTTATGAAAGATCGAAAACCCTTCAAACTAACTCGCACGATACAACTTTATAACATTTTTCAAGTCGTTGCCAATGCCTATCTAGTTTATGAGGTAATTTTTCCCGTTTATATTTTTATGTTGTTTTATTAATTTTTTTTCTGTGTTCCACCTATAGGGCATACAGAGTGGGTGGTTTACAACGTACAGCTTTAAGTGCGAACCAGTGGATTATAGTGAATCCGAATCGGCCCACAGAGTAAGTTTTTCGAAGTTTTTTTAAAGAAAAAAAAGCACCTTGAAGCATATATGAAAATAAAATTTAAGAAATATATGTAGAAGCACCAAAGGAATAGCTTTTTCTCAGATTTGCCAGTTTTATTTTGCTTCAAATATATTCCTGTTGCTAAAAGCTTCAGGTCACCAGTTTCCTTAAAAGTGAGTGTAAAAAATCCATCCGCTGTAGTGTGAAAAGCAATGTTTTTTAATCCCCTAAAGTAAACTAAACAAAATATAATTTATATTAAATTTTTTAACTTCCAGATGAGGAGCGCCGTATGGTCTTACTACATAATCAAGCTCACCGACCTTTTGGATACCGTATTTTTCGTGCTCAGAAAAAAGTACAACCAAGTCACATTTCTCCATATGTACCACCACAGTATCATGCCCTTTTGCTCATATATTGGAGTAACCTTCGTGCCTGGTAAGCCACTGAACTTTTCGCATTCTCTTTGAACTTCCTAGGGAAAACGTCTTTTAGGTGGACATGGATCTTTGATGGGTGTTTGCAACGCTTGCGTCCACGTGGTTTTATATTCTTACTATTTCCTCGCTTCCTTAGGACCCGAAATGCAGAAATACCTCTGGTGGAAAAAGTACGTGACCAAAATGCAATTGGTAAGTTCACCATAAAACAACTCTTCCAGCCTTAAACTTCTACCTCATATTGCAGGTTCAGTTTCTCATCATCCTCACCCACAACCTTCAAGTGATCCCAAGAGACTGTTCTTACCCAAAAACCTTCAACATACTGCTCTCGATCCAGGCGGGATATTTCATATATTTATTCGGGTCGTTCTATGTGAGGGCTTACATAGAAAAGAAGCCCCAACCCACCATCATCAAAGTGGCCGACCAGGCAAAAGTGGAGGAGAATGGAAACACGATCATCTCAAATGGAAAATGTGCCAATGGAACCCATCTATCTAATGGAAGTGCTGTTAGCAATGGAAAGGCGAAATTTAACTAATAAGTTGTTTGCGGATACAAGTTAGTTTAGGTGGATGGTGCAGAATAATCTCAGCACAATTTGTACATCTGTGATAGTTTATTCCACTGAAGGAGTGTGTTTAATAGGACCTTTGTTTAATATAATTGAAATTTTCTTTTCTGGTTGCATGAAATAAACTTGATATTTGTTATAGAACGTCTAATTTATTGCACTATGTTGGGTGGAACTTAAATTGGGAATAAAACGCCATATAATTAATTCAAATATAATAATAAATACTTTTTGTTTACTTACGTCGGCTGAATGCCAGTAGACACGTTTGTCTTCAAATGTGGCCCTAATTACGCTGTAATTATTTTACAAAATTCCTGCCTTCCATATACAGGGTGTCCTAAATGTGAGGTGTTAGCTTTGGGATTTCGTAAACAGGTAGAGGTGTGCTACCCTATCCCTAATTGCTTGAAAAATCCGACTAGTTTCAGAAATATTCGCAAAGAAACTTTAATTTTTTTCCGAGTTTAGAACACTGTTTCATTACCACGACTTTTGCCCTAATTTTCACAACACGCACCTCCACTTTGTGACGCCCTGTAGATGAGGCGCTAGGTCCACAATACACTAACCTAAAGCTGAAACTTTTGCCTCGAACAATACGTTTGACTATGAGAATAATTGTGCACTTTAAATCAACCTAAGTGACTCCATTTGAGTTCTTATCTAAATTTGTATAACTATGTTGTGAGGCATTTCATCCCTAGGAGCTAATTGGGGTGCCATTATCTATCAGCGAGTGGAGCGACTTCTTCTTCTTCTTCTTCGACAAATCCGCTAGATGATAATCGAAGATTCATGCAATAAAATTATATACATTTTAGATACAGATCAAGCGTTCCATTTTTCGTCTAACTTCTACTGACTTGGAACTGCGAATATTTCAAGCAAAAGTCTTTAATAATCCTAAATGTATCTTATCAGAGTCTAAACTTAAGAATATTTGGGAAGAAATTCCAAGCTGTTGAAGATTGCGCAGTTGCAATAGTGCTCAATTCTTCCCAAATGTTCCAATTGAAACTACTCTATGAAGGTACTTAAGGCTAAAAAATCTCACAATTATATTGGCAATTTACTAAAGCTCCCTCCAGTTCACTTAGACGAGTGTTTTCAATAAATAAGTAAAGGTTTGATACAAACTTTTTTTTAATCAGTCAGTCCGCTTGAACCCCGTTTATTTCCTTTGGCTGCCAAACAGCCCCAAGTGGCGTAAAGCGTTAATATCAGGGAATTGTCCTTTGAGGGCAACATCAGCCACTAGCTTTGAGAGCCTGTCGCTCTTTTCCTGATCTGGATTCTTTGGCCCATTCTCCACGTGGCTTTGCTCAGTTTCCTTGGCCAGCTCCTTGAATATTTCTTCAGCCTCTGATTGGTCTTCTTCGGGGCTTTTGGATGCGGAAGATTCATCGTTTAGCTCCTTTTCCAGATCTTTGAACACGTCATCTTCTGAGCTGGCTGCTCGCTTCAGTACAGATTTGGACTGGGTTTCTTCGGGAGTTGGCAGAAGCTCATACGTGCTGGTTTCAATTTTCGACACCTTTGTGGGCTTTGGAGTGTTTCCCACTTCAATTAGTTCAACATCGTGTTTCATGATGTTGGTTTCACTGGAGCTTTCCAATGTTGGGGCTTCGACCTTTCCATCTACCAGCTCCACGTCTTTTAGTATGGAGTCGGAAGTGCCGTCGATTGTTTCCAAGCTGCTCAGCCCAACTCCGCTTCCTTGCTGGCAGGTTGGACCAAATCCACGCTTTCCAGGGAGGATTGGTTGGCGGTTGAAAAGTTTCCACGCTTGCTGCTTCTGCTGAAACCATTGATGAGTGGTTGGTTCTGGGAGTGGTTAGTTCTCCGCTGTCCATTTCCACACTTTCCACTGATCTGGGAGAGGTTCCATTTATCGGGCAATCAGGCTCATATTCTGAGTTCTTGATCTCAATTGAAGCCGGCTGGGCTTTGTCTTCTTCTAGAGGTTTAATCTCAGCTGACTCAGTGATCTTTGGTGGTGGTTCCTCCAGAATCTTCACCTCCGCAATCAGTTGGGGGCCCTCTTTTACCCAGGAGTCGTTCTTTGGAACTTCAGTTGTTTGGTTGCCGGCCACCAGAACTTCTTCGACTATTTCAAAGTTGGGTAGCCCTAAATCGTTGACTTCCCCAATGGACGCAATGGTGGTCTCAATATTTAGCTCCACATCCTCATCTATTGGGGATTTTTGCACTAGCAGCTCCTCCGGAAGGCTGGCGGCTGTAAACGACTTCAAAGAGGCATTATTCGGCTGGTTGGGTCCAGTTTTCAGCCACTGAATATGGGTTTCGTTCTTAGTCTGGTTCGTGAGGAATTCGTTGACTTCTGAAAGGAAAATTTTGGTTTGTTTGGTGGAACTTTCCACTTCCAGGTCGGCTTTTTGATGGTTTTCCCCGCCTGCAGGCATGATATCAGGCAAGGAGGATAGGCGGGTTCTGTTCTACTAGAGGTTCGGTGTTTTTGGTTAAATTTTCAGTGGTGGTTTCTATCAGAGTTGACTGCGTGCTTGGTGTATCTTCTGGACGAGGAAGGTCTTCTTGGTCTTCCTTGGAAATTGTTAGATTATTGACCAGTTCTTCTACTGGGGTAGATCTGCTGGAGTTGCAGTTGTTGAGTTGGCAGGTTTTTCCTTTCTCTTCACCAGACTCAAAATGTGGGTGCTTTCTGACACTCTGAGTTCCAATCGTTGGTGTCTGAAGAAGCATTGAGATCCCCAAGCGGTTTGGGCAAATCCCTGGAGTTTTGGAGGACCAGTTCCTCTGGCTTTCTTCAGGAGTTTTGGAGGCCTGGTCAGGAGTAATGTTGGTGGGCTGGGCAAAGTCGGGTTCTATTTTCAGTTCATGCACCTCCAAACTTTCCTCCACGCCGCCCCTTGAAGGCCTTCAGCGCCAATGATGGTGATGACGCTGTCGGGTGTGGTCACGGGTCTTTTTCAGGCACCAAATTGCCCTTTTTCAGGAACAAAAGCTTGTCGCCGATTCGCAGGACTGGAGGCGGGTGCTGGAAAACTTCGGAAACCTGAAACAGCAGTGGAAATTATTTTGTTTAGTGCTGCTTTGTTAGGGGGCGTACTTCGCTGGACTCTGGCTCCGAATCAATCCCCAGATCATTTGAGGAGTATTCGCTGGTAGGGAGGGTCTTCTTCGATCAGAAGCGTTGCCTTGGGGTTCAGAAATGAAGATTTTGGGGGGAGCCGTTATGGGAATTTCCTTGCGCTCCGGAATTATTTCCTGGATTGTTATCCCTGCAACATTCAAAAAAGGAAATGTACGTTTCCTCAGCGGGAATTGGTAAGTTAGCGCTCTCACTTATGTTGGAGGCTTTGCTCCTTTAAAGGAACTTCCTGAACCGGGACCTTGTTTGAGTTCCTCCAAAGACAGCGCTGCTGATATGCTGGCGTTTGTCTCGCGCCATTCCTCTGCAGAACTGGCCTCAAAGTGCTGGGCGTTGCTTCTGTGCTGCTGGATCTGTTAAAATCTGCAAAAAAACTCCTTCTTTAGCCGCCAAAGCGTTTGGAGGTGCAAAAAAAACTCACCAATCGGCGGGCAATGGTCGTACTTAGGACAACATGTTCCCTGGTACTCTTTTGCCTTCGCAATCGTTGCGAAATGTAGCAGGAAACTTCGGTGCATTGAACCCTCGCCACCTCTACAGTAGCAACTTTGCATTCTCCACCTGGATTCGATTCCAGTTTTTCGCCGTTGGCATACGTGTGTCCATTGTGTTCGCATTCTGGGAAAAGTCAGCAAGGAAGAATACTTTTGTTGATGGTTGCGAGGTGTGGGAAGATTTGGGATGAACCCGATTAATAATGAACTGAGATTTGGGATTTGGGATTTGGAAAACAGTCATTTAGAATGCGCAAATTAAGCCGGGGAAACGCGAATGAGGAGGCAAAGCAAAACTCAATTAAAATCCTTTTCCTGACGAGTGTACGATCTGTCGAGCCACTTTGAATAAAACTCATCGGCACTTCATTTGTTGGTGATTTTAATGGAGAACCATGTCAAGAGGATTGCAGAAATTAAAACTGTCGAGAGTTTCCATGTGCCGGAATCAGTGAACTAATTATGGTTTTTTAAATTGCCGCGCACGTTGATTGGGCCTTTGATCATTGTTCTAGCTAATGTTCAAAGCTGGATGGGTTTATTGCTACTTTCCCTTGCATCTCTAGTTTTTCAACATAATGTTTGGTGGATTCAATGGACTCACCCTGTATACAATTGTCAATTAACTGTCCAGTAAGCTGCAAAAGCAACAGGGATTTCTGGGGCTTTTTGGGGTGGGCAAATCGAAATATTTCCAGTGAATCGGGCTGGGTTTAAAGAAATGCAATTTACGTTCGACAGACCGGAAGAAAGGCCACCACTTACGGAATTCGATTTGATAAAATTACGAGACTTATAACGATTATTTGGATTCGCTTTATAATGATCTGGATAGATGTTATTTGCAGGATAGAAATATGTGTCGCAAGGTAAATAAGCGCTTTTATTTTTCTTTTTTGTTTGTTTTTTGTTGTCAGTTTGTTGGCAGTTTCAGTTAGTTTTGACCGCAAAGGAATCTTTTGAGGACTTTGAGACCTCTAAGGTACAGGGTGCCCTAACGATGGAGGAAAGTACGTTTACGCTTAACTGGTATTATTTGCTTCAAAAATTTGATCGTCATATTGTAAACGCGCATATTTTAAAAACACTTTCAAAAGTTCTAGCGCAGGAAACCACTTTTTTTTAATGAAACACCCGATATTTTATATAATTTTTACATTTTTATGTAAAGTTCAATGATTTTTTGCTGTATAAAACACGAACGAAAGTTGGATTGCTTTTTGGAACGATGAAAATTCGCATTTTCATGGTGTGGGATAAATCGAAAGTTTCTCCGTCGTCTTTAGACGCAAAATGTTCAAATTTAGTAGGATGAAGGACTAATACTGTATTAATGTTTGGTTTGCAAAATATTTGTCTTTCAAACTACAGGGCGGTCGTAATTATGGTCCAAAATAAGGTGTTTTCAAGCTCAAAAATCTCACTTTTTTAAATGGCACACCCCGTATATTGTCAGTGTTATTTATTCAGGATAAGAAAGCCTTTTATTTTGGCTGAATACTTTCTATATCCATCGTTTATAATTTTCAAAAAAATTCAAAAACACGTTAATTTTTTGACGCCAAAGACGAATTTTTTGCAACCAGATTTTGCTATAGTATTAGTCCTTTCGCCTGCTAATCTTAAAATTTTGAGTCTAAGGACAACGGAGAAATGTTAGCTTTCTCAACACCAAATAAAAACATTCAAATGTTTTTTACTGTTTTTCCTGTTCTCCCAAAACACCCCAGACAACACCCCCAAGGAGTGACGCAAATTTTGAATCACTCTGTATAACGATGAGAATTTTGAAACAAATAATGCTATTAATTTACCCTATCGTTGGGACACCCTGTACAATTAGGGCAATTGATTAAAGATTGAGAATTGAAAATCGAAAGAAATTGAGGATTTTTTTGAGAGAAATTCGAGAGAAAATTCGGATTTTCTGATAAAACAATTGTAAACCAGTCAAGAAGCTTTATTTTCTTTCAAGAAATGAATAGATAAAAAACCAGAAAAAAAATGTTTTTGGAAACTCATAGAATTTTTGTCTTGATTGGTTAACCCATAGTGAGTTTTACTTTTTTTGCAAAGTTTTTATATTTTTTCGTGTTTTTGGTCATAAAATGTAAATTTTTCTCTTAAACTGTTTGGGCTACAGCTTTAGACCAAAAGGACTTTTTTTGTGTGGAAAATAGCGGCTTTTTAAATTCATTGAAAGGTTTGGACTTTTTCTCAGGGGGCCGTAGAAGTTAGGGGCAACAAACAATCCCATTCAAGAACCTTAACCGATCATGCTATAATTTTTTGATGAATCGACTATTTTTAATAGATAAAAACATGAAAAATTTTTTTTTTTCTTGGAAGAAAATAATAATAAATAGTCGTGCCCAAATTATCATTAGAAAAGTCTTAAATTTTTTAAGTAAAGTACTTATTTGGTAAAAAAATTTGAAAATATTTTGAAGAAAAGTGTTGTGGTTTTGGTCATAAATGTCATTTTTCTCTTAAACTATCAGGACTAGGGCTTTAGACCAAGAATCACTTTTTGTGTAGAAAAACCACGGCCTTTTAAAGTTAATTGACAATTTGGCAATTTCTCAGTGGCGTAGAAGTTAGGAGCACAACAATCCATTCAAGGCCTTAACCGCATATTATTGTTTTTTGAAATTTTGTTCGTGTTTTTGATCACAAATGTAATTTTTTCTCATAAACTGTCCAGACTAGAGTCTTTAGACCAAGAGCAACTTTTTTGTGCAGAAAACAACGGCATTTTAGAATGCGTCGACAATTTTCCACTTTCACAGTGGCGTAGAACTTAAGGGGCAAAACCATCCCATTCAAGATCCTTAACCGATTCATACAATAAATTTTGTTAAATGGCTATTTTTAATAGAGAAAAACAGAAAAATACATTTTTTTTGGAAAATAATACCAAATAGTCGTTTCCAAAATCATGCGTCCAAAACGCCTCAATTTTTGATGCATATTATTGATTTTGAAATTTTGTTCGTGTTTTTTGATCACAAAATGTAATTTTTTCTCTTCTAAACTGTCCAGACTAGAGCTTTAGACCAAGAGCAACTTTTTTGTGCAGAAAACAACGGCATTTTAAAATGCGTCGACAATTGCCACTTTCACAGTGGCGTAGAACTTAGGGGCAAAACCATCCCATTCAAGATCCTTAACCGATTCATACAATAAATTTTGTTAAATTGGCTATTTTTAATAGAGAAAAACAGAAAAATACTATTTTTTTTGGAAAATAATACCAAATACTCGTTTCCAAATCATGCGTCAAAACGCCTTTAATTTTTTTATGCATATTATTGATTTTTGAAATTTTGTTCGTGTTCTTGATCACAAAATGTAATTTTTCTCTTAAACTGTCCAGACTAGAGCTTTAGACCAAGAGCACTTTTTTGTGTAGAAAACAAGGGCATTTTAAAATGCGTCGACAATTTGCCACTTTTCACAGTGGCGTAGAACTTAGGGGCAAAACCATCCCATTCAAGAACCTTAACCGATTCATGCTATAAATTTTTGTTAAATTGACTATTTTTAACAGATAAAAACATTAAAAAATTTTTTTTTTGGAAAATGATACTAAATAGTCGTGCCCAAATTATCGGAAGAAAAGCCATCAATTTTTTAAGAAAAGTATTGATTTTTGAAAAAAAATTCAAAATATTTTTGAACAAAAGTTCGTGGTTTTGGTCATAAAATTTAATTTTTCTCTTAAACTGTCCGGACTACGGCTTTAGACCAAGAGGACTTTTTTGTCTAAAAAACAACGGCCTTTTAAAGTGAATTGACAATTTGACATTTTTCTCAGGGGCGTAGAAGTTAGGGGCAAAACAATCCCATTCAAGAACCTTAACCGATTCATGCTATAAATTTTTGTTAAATTTACTGTTTTTAATAGATAAAAACATAAAAAAAATTTTTTTTTGGAAAATAATACGAAATGGTCGTGCCCAAATTATCAGGAGAACAGCCTTCAATTTTTTAAGCAAAGTATTGACTTTCGAAAAAAAATTTAAAATATTTTTGAACAAAAGTTCGTGTTTTTGGTCATAAAATGTTTTTTTTCTCTTAAACTGTCAGGACTAGAGTTTTAGATCGAGAGGACTTTTTTGTGTAGAAAACCACGGCTTTTGAAAATTCATCGACAGTTTGACATTTTTCCCAGTGGTGTAGAAGTCAGGGGCAAAACAATCCAAGTCTTTCCACATAATATTCAGTACACATTTAAAGCGTGGATTATGAAAATTCTGGTTTCAGATAGCCGAATTCGGATACAGAAGAGACGGTAATACATTCAGCAAGCAGGAATTCGAGCAAAAGCGAAAAAAAGTGCAGCTTTACCTATCGCCGCTGAAACCGAATTTAACTGCGAGCGCGGGATTTAGATTTGGAGATGCGGCTCAAAACGCGTTGGCTCTAAGGGAAAGAGCCAATAGAACGGGAATGATCACTACGATTATTTTCATCAAGTACGTTACTTCAAGGTGCAACAAAAAACAAGAAACTTATGGCGTTTTCAGCTACAATGCATCCAAAGACCGGGAAATATCTGGATACATCGACTACGCCCACAGCCTGATTAAAAAGGACTGGAAGAAGTTTTTCAAGGAGGACCAGCCAATGTATCCAGACCGTTACGATCTGGGATTTTACAACTGGAAAAAGGATGTGACAGTCATAAACGACTCACTCTATTACAAGACCCGAATGACGCCCACAAAAGGTCCTAAACTCCTTACCAACATCCACCCAAAACTGATTGGTTTTTTCAGGTTTGGTATTCCAGAACAAATTTGACCGAATGTTGATAGTCCCCGATCCTTTCGAAATTATTCCCGGCCAGCACACCACGAGAGTGAGAATCAGGACGAACATGTACAACAACTTTGTCCTGATCGATCACATCTTGAGGTCGAGAAAGTAAATAGAAATTGATTCTTGCCATTCTCACCGCATTGGTAGTCTGGACAGCATCGGTTTGGCCGATGGATGGCTTTACAGCCGGGTTTCTTCGTGCATTGGACAGTCTCACATTGCACTCCTGGCGGCTGGCAACGACACTTTAAACACGGCTGTTCAGCTGGGACAGTTTCATCTACACCGTAAACCACATCTCCTACTATGCAAACTGGAAATGTACGAGCATGAGTTAACAGCTGGAGATTTGTGGCTGGACTTACCTGGAGGTGGGTTGGCTTCGGTTTCCTGATCTACATCTGGAGGATACACTTCTCTGACCATTCGCAGCGACCCTTTTAACCACTCCTGCAAAAAAAAGGCTATTTCATTTCAAACAGCCAACATTTTCGTGTTAAATTGAAGCTCTACAGTCACAGAATTATACATCTTCGTCTCGTTTAGGATAGTCATTAATTTCCATTTTCCAAAATGTCCAAACTTGGCGGCATCATTAATTGTGGGCCAAACAACTTTAATTCGGGTTTGTTCCTGGTGCGGTGTGGTCTGTCCATTGCATTCCATGAATAAAACGGATTAATTTAAAGGAATTTGTTGAAAATTCCGTAATAAATGGAAAAAGTTTGTTCCTATGCTGTTGATAGATGCAGACCTACAGAACTATCTATTGGGCTTGATTTTTTAAAGAATTTAAAACTCAAGTATTGAGAATCGAGTTATTCGCAAGCCAATCAGCCGATTATAAATACATTGGAATGAAAGTTTGCTGCATTTAGTAATAAAATTGTGTCACGACATACGCAAATATCCACAAGGTAATCGATGGGCATTTTGCATAAATAACGAATTTACTGGGCGATGAGGCAACAATGCAAAATATGATTATTAAACAGTGTTCCTGTGAAATTTGCAATTATGGGCTTATACAATCCGGGTATCAGTGAGAGCTGGGGACCGTTTTGTCCACCTGCCCACACCAATTAGGCTGGAACTGGTTGCAGATTTTCGGTAAATGTTCAATGGGGAAACCAAATTGAGACGATTTGCTGCTTTTTGTCGATTCAACGGATTCCAATCGGGGTTTTTTTGCGCCTCCAAAACCGACCAAACTAATTAGAATTCGTCAATGTAAAGGTTTTTCCACTCGGCCAAAGTGTTGCAGCGTCTGATTAAATAATTTCCTTCGCATTTCAAACGCTGCAAAACGAAAATACGATTCCGCTTCTTTTATAGGCAATCTCCGACCGAATCCAATTTGCCTTGGGAAGAGGTATTGAACTTTTATTAGTGCTAATCCTGGAACATCTCATTTCATCTTCAACGGTTTCTTCTTCATACAGTTTTCTACCTTTCTTTCAATCAGTTTTTCCACA
Source organism: Dendroctonus valens (assembly GCA_024550625.1). NCBI lineage: Eukaryota > Metazoa > Arthropoda > Insecta > Coleoptera > Curculionidae > Dendroctonus > Dendroctonus valens. The sequence goes on from JAJTJO010000058.1 coordinate 375,487, forward strand.
ATTTCCATCATCTTCATTGGCAGAAGTGGCAGTTTGTACACAATCATCGGGCCAGATTGTTATAGAAAATAAATAATAGTCATGCAGGCAGTGATAGTAAATATTCGCGATTATCCATGGGCATGTTTTTCGGCACAAATCGTTCTAACTAGTCGATAATTGGCCCCAAAATTAAAAGGAAAACTGATTTATATAGAGGCACGGTTGGGCAACGGAGCGTGGTTTCCTTTCCGTTTAATACAGACGAATTCAATAGGTTTTTCCTAATGACTAGCTATAGGCTAAAAATGGCAGGATTTTATTTCGAGTGTGTGGAGCTTTGTTGGATATTCCATCTGCACAAAGCGAGTGGTCTTGCAACGGCAGGCATTCCGAGGAAAATGGACGGTAATTTTAGATTCTAAGCCTCATATGGTTTGGTGGAACTTGCAATTTTGCGAAAATAATGCCCGCATTCCACATAAAACAATTCTGGCTTGATTGTTGGAGACCCGCACAATTGCCTGCGGTAAAATTGTATTTTTTCTTTAAATTATGCCCCATTAGTAGATTTTAAGGCGCATCTCTAGCCAATTACATCATCCGATTGCCGGAATAAATAAATAAATTTATCTGCGAAAAACCAGTTAACTAAACTATGAATATTTGATTCATTCAGGTACCAGTTTTCCTCAATTTATAAGCGATTTGCAGGTTTACTCATGCCAGGCCATTAAAACAATAAAAACAAAGATCGTCAGACCTTGGAAGGCATTTCGCAAAAAAACATAACGATTTCGTTTTACAGTGGTACTTTTATGGATAAGTCGAGACCTTTGTGTTGGCTCGAATTACAATGGTTTATTCCGAACGGATTGAAATATACGCGAATACAATGCAATGCCATTTTTTAACTGATTTTACATGAATATAATAATTTTTCTGTTTGGTAATGCACAATTACGGCTTCGTGCTTTAGGCGTTTTGCAATATACACGTTGAATGGATCGTTTACATTTACATTTAGGCACTTGAGCTTAACAATTAATTAATTACGACTGTTGCAAAGTGGTGTTTTCATTAAATGTTGCTGAAATAATGGGTTTAATTCCCCGATAAAAGGCCGATGATCTTTTGCGGATCAAAATTTATGTTCAGTGATAAATCGCTTTTTCCTAGAAAGTTTCTCAAAGAAAAGCTGACGCAACTTTTTTTGAGAAACTTTCTAATAGAAGCAAATTTGTCCCTGAATATTTATTTTCATCGGAAAAAGAACATCTGGTCTTATTCGTTCTGATCTGTCGCGCTTGAACATATACAAAAGTGAAACTGATGCTAAATTCATTCAAATTTCCGAGTTTCGAACGCGAAAAAGTCGCTGAAAACCAAGCTAAAACTGCTCTTTGGAGGATGAAAATAAATATTCAGTGATAAGTCAGCTTTCATTAGAAAGTTTCTCAAAAAATTACAAGAAAATAGCGGCGCAGCTTTCTTCATTCTTTTTTTGAGAAACTGTCTAATGAAAGCAAATTTGTCACTGCATATTCAACTTTATCCGCAAAAGAACATCGGTTTTTAAACCTTCGGTCGCTCTTTAAATATAACGAAAAGTTAAAGTGAAACCCTTGATAAATTATTTAATTCTCCGAGTTTTAAACGCGAAGAAAACGCTGATAACCTGACAAAAATTATTATTTTGCGGATGCAAATTAACAATCAGTAACAAGCTTGCTGTTATTAGGACAGTTTCCTCAAAAAAAAGAGCTTTTTCTTCATTCCTTTTTCCCTTTTATTCGCAAAAAAAACTCCAGTTCTTATTCATTGAAATATTCAAATTTTCATCGCGAAACATCGATGAGAACCAGACAGAAAATATTCTTTAAGGGATAAAAATTAATAGTCAGTAATAAATTTGATTTTATTTCAAAGTTTCACAAAACAATTACAAAGAAAGAGCGCCGCAGCTTGTCTTCTTCATTCTTTTTTGAGAAACTTTCTAATAAAAGCAAATTTGTCCCTGAATATTTATTTTCATCGGAAAAAGAACATCTGGTCTTATTCGTTCTGATCTGTCGCGCTTTGAACATATAGAAAAGTGAAACTGATGCTAAATTTATTCAATTTCCGGGTTTCGAACGCGAAAAAGTCGCTGAAACCAAGCTAAAACTGCTCTTTGGAGGACGAAAATAAATATTCAGTGATAAGTTAGCTTTCATTAGAAAGTTTCTCAAAAAATTAACCAGAAAATAGCGGCGCAGCTTTTTTTCAGTCTTTTTTTGAGAAAACTGTTTAATGAAAGCAAATTTGTCACTGAATATTCAACTTTATCCGCAAAAGAACATCGGTTTTTAAACCTTCGGTGGCTCTTTAAATATAACGAAAAGTTAAAGTGAAACCCTTGATAAATTAATTAAATTCTCCGAGTTTTAAAAACGCGAAGAAAACGCTGAAAACCTGACAAAAATTATTATTTTGCGGATGCAAATTAACAATCAGTAACAAGCTTGCTGTTATTAGACAGTTTCTCAAAAAAAAGAGCTTTTTCTTCATTCCTTTTTCCCTTTTATCCGCAAAAAAACGCCGGTTCTTATTATTTGAAATATTCAAGTTTTGATCGCGAAAAATCGATGAGAACCAGACAGAAAATATTCTTTAAGGGATAAAAATTAATATTCAGTAATAAATTTGATTTATTTCAAAGTCTCACACAAAAATTACAAAGAAAGAGCGCCGCAGCTTTTCTTCATTCTTTTTGAGAAACTTTCTAATAAAAGCAAATTTGTCCCTGAATATTTATTTTCATCGGAAAAAGAACATCTGGTCTTATTCGTTCTGATCTATCGCGCTTCGATCATATAGAAAAGTGAAAAAATTGACTGCTAAATTCATTCAAATTTCCGAGTTTCGAACGCGAAAAACTCGCTGAAAAAACCAAGCTAAAACTGCTCTTTGGAGGATGAAAATAAATATTCAGTGATAAGTCAGCTTTCATTAGACAGTTTCTCAAAAAATTAACAAGAAAATAGCGGCGCAGCTTTTGTTCATTCTTTTTTTGAGAAACTGTTTAATGAAAGCAAATTTGTCACTGAATATTCAACTTTATCCGCAAAAGAACATCGGTTTTTAAACCTTCGGTCGCTCTTTAAATATAACGAAAAGTTAAAGCGAAACCCTTGATAAATTAATTAAATTCTCCCGAGTTTTTAAACGCGAAGAAAACGCTGAAAACCGGACAAAAATGATTATTTGCGGATGCAAATTAATAATCAGTAACAAGCTTGCTGTTATTAGACAGTTTCTCAAAAAAAAGAGCTTTTTCTTCATTCCTTTTTCCTTTTTATCCGCAAAAAAACGCCGGTTCTTATTCATTGAAATATTCAAGTTTTGATCGCGAAAAATCGATGAGAAACCAGACAGAAAATGTTCTTAAGGAATAAAAATTAATATTCAGCAATAAATTTGATTTTATTTCAAAGTTTCACAAAAAAATTACAAAGAAAGAGCGCCGCAGATTTTTCTTCATTCTTTTTGAGAAACTTTCTAATAAAAGCAAATTTGTCCCTGAATATTTATTTTCATCGGAAAAAGAACATCTGGTCTTATTCGTTCTGATCTATCGCGCTTCGATCATATAGAAAAGTGAAACTGATGCTAAATTCATTCAAATTTCCGAGTTTCGAACGCGAAAAAGTCACTGAAAACCAAGCTAAAACTGCTATTTGGAGGATGAAAATAAATATTCAGTGATAAGTCAGCTTTCATTAGAAGTTTTCTCAAAAATTAACCAGAAAATAGCGGCGCAGCTTTTTTCCATTCTTTTTTTGAGAAACTGTTTAATGAAAGCAAATTTGTCACTGAATATTCAACTTTATCCGCAAAAGAACATCGGTTTTAAACCTTCGGTCGCTCTTTAAATATAACGAAAAGTTAAAGTGATAAATTAATTAAATTCTCCGAGTTTTAAACGAGAAGAAAACGCTGAAAACCTGACAAAAATTATTATTTTGCGGATGCAAATTAATGATCAGTAACAAGCTTGCTTTTATTAGACAGTTTCTCAAAAAAAAGAGCTTTTTCTTCATTCCTTTTTCCCTTTTATCCGCAAAAAAAACGCCGGTTTTATTCATTGAAATATTCAAGTTTTGATCGAGAAAAATCGATGAGAACCAGACAGAAAATATTCTTTAAGGGATAAAATTAATATTCAGTTATAAATTTCATTTTATTTCAAAGTTTCACAAAAAAATTACAAGAAAGAGCGCCGCAGCTTTTTCTTCATTATTTTTGAGAAACTTTCTAATAAAAGCAAATTTGTCCCTGAATATTTATTTTCATCGGAAAAGAACATCTGGTCTTATTCGTTCTGATCTATCGCGCTTCGATCATATAGAAAAGTGAAACTGATGCTAAATTCAATCAAATTTCCGAGTTTCGAACGCGAAAAAATCGCTGAAAATCAAGCTAAAACTGCTCTTTGGAGGATGAAAATAAATATTCAGTGATAAGTTAGCTTTCATTAGAAAGTTTCTCAAAAAATTAACCAGAAAATAGCGGCGCAGCTTTTTTCATTCTTTTTTTGAGAAACTGTTTAATGACAGCAAATTTGTCACTGAATATTCAACTTTATCCGCAAAAGAACATCGGTTTTTAAACCTTCGGTCGCGCTTTAAATATAACGAAAAGTTAAAGCGAAACCCTTGATAAATTAATTAAATTCTCCGAGTTTTAAACGCGAAGAAAACGCTGAAAACCTGACAAAAATTATTATTTTGCGGATGCAAATTAACAATCAGTAACAAGCTTGCTGTTATTAGACAATTTCTCAAAAAAAAGAGCTTTTTCTTCATTCCTTTTTCCCTTTTATCCGCAAAAAAACGCCGGTTCTTATTCATTGAAATATTCAAGTTTTGATCGCGAAAAATCGATGAGAACCAGACAGAAAATATTCTTTAAGGAATAAAAATTAATATTCAGTAATAAATTTGATTTTATTTCAAAGTTTCACAAAAAAATTACAAAGAAAGAGCGCCGCAGCTTTTTCTTCATTCTTTTTTGAGAAACTTTCTAATAAAAGCAAATTTGTCCCTGAATATTAATTTTCTTCGGAAAAAGAACATCTGGTCTTATTCGTTCTGATCTGTCCCGCTTTGAACATATAGAAAAGTGAAACTGATGCTAAATTTATTCAAATTTCCGAGTTTCGAACGCGAAAAACTCGCTGAAAACCAAGCTAAAACTGCTCTTTGGAGGATGAAAATAAATATTCAGTGATAAGTCAGCTTTCATTAGACAGTTTCTCAAAAAATTAACAAGAAAATAGCGGCGCAGCTTTTTTTCATTCTTTTTTTGAGAAACTGTTTAATGAAAGCAAATTTGTCACTGAATATTCAACTGTATCCGCAAAAGAATATCGGTTTTTAAACCTTCTGTCGCGCTTTAAATATAACGAAAAGTTAAAGTGAAACCCTGATAAATTAATTAAATTCTCCGAGTTCTAAACGCGAAGAAAACGCTGAAAACCTGACAAAAATTATTATTTTGCGGATGCAAATTAACAATCAGTAACAAGCTTGCTGTTATTAGACAGTTTCTCAAAAAAAAGAGCTTTTTCTTCATTCCTTTTTCCCTTTTATCCGCAAAAAAACGCCGGTTCTTATTCATTGAAATATGCAAGTTTTGATCGCGAAAAATCGATGAGAACCAGACAGAAAATATTCTTTAAGGGATAAAAATTAATAGTCAGTAATAAATTTGATTTTATTTCAAAGTCTCACCAAAAAATTACAAAGAAAGAGCGCCGCAGCTTTTTCTTCATTCTTTTTTGAGAAACTTTCTAATAAAAGCAAATTTGTCGAAATTTTTTTATTCTTATTCGCAAAAACCTTCGGTTCTTGAATCGGTAAATCCGATGCTAAATCCATTCATATTTTCAAGCTTTGAATACGGAAAAATCGCGCACAAAATGTTCTTTTGCGGGCAAAAATAAATATTCAGTGGCAAATTTGCTTTTCCAAGAAGTAGTCTAAAAAAAAAGGAAAACACAGTTGCACCCCTCTTTTTTTAGTCTTTTTTCAAGAAATTTTCTAATAAAAGCAAATTTGTCGCTGAATATTTACTTTTAGGTGCAAAACTCGCAAAAAAAATCTCTACAGCCACACTAGCATTTTTCTAGAAACTTTCTAATATAAACAGTTTTCCAATTCATAGCTCAATTGCCTATAAGTCAACTCTCCGCGAGTTTTTCCCCTGTTCAAAGCCCAAAGACTCGAATGAATTTATCATCAGTTTCACCAAAACTTTTCCATATATTCAAAGCGCGGCCTCTGCCCTGCCCGGGTGCCTTCTCACGTTTCAGAATGTATCGTAAAATTTGAAAAGTTGGCCAACTTTTCGGTAGCTAAAAACCAGGCCAGGAAACTTTGCCTAAATCTTTTGCGAGGCATTTATTCGTATCAGGCACGTTTGGGCGGTCGTTATTGCTTTTTCTGAGAGCCTTTGACCATTTTCCGGTTAAATTGGATTTTTATGTACTCTCATATCTCAGAACATAGCACTAGGTTTAATTTGCAAGTGCGAAAAGGTCGTTTTATCCTCACCAGCATTAGCAGGACTATCCAGCAGGAAATTTAGCGCCACGATCAGGACAGCCGGAAAACTCGTGCTGGCATTCATTTTTCTGCAAAGAAAAGAAAAGGTTAAATCGCATTAAGATACACAAAAGATTGGTGCGGATATACGGGTGAATTAGCTATCACTCAAAGAATAAAGAAAATTTGCTTTTCCACAGCTTTTGTTGGCAGCATTTTTCGCTGGAAGGAACCCAAACGGGTTCACTGATTCAGCCACTAAAAAAGTGTTAATTTCATCCGCTCTAAACTGGCGATTTCGCTTTATATATGGGCTTTATAAAATGTTATTCGCGTTTTAGAGCGATATCGATTAAAGCGAATGAACAATCGTTAATTATGGCCACCCTTTTCAGTTCTGTCTGTGTTCAGTCGAAGCTCAACCCCAATCGTGTACCGAGCCCGAAACGTAGGGCTTAACATTATGCCAGTCGATTTGGCGAATTTACCATTGTATGTTTTGTGGTAAACCGGTGTTCTACAGGGATTAACTCCATAAATTGTTCTCAATTGATACGCCGATAATCAGCCAATATTGGCCAAACTGGCGGATTTTTTCCCGGATAAAATAAGGAAGTTGTAACTCGAACAGAATGTTGGTTTTATTTGACTTGAAACTGGGCAGGAGTTTGAATTGTATATAACGCAAAAATTGCCCAAAAAAGGAACGAAACTTTTGCGAATAAAAATTAATATTCAGTGATCAAGAAAAGAAGAATAAAGAATGGCGAGTTCTTCTTCATCAAGAGAATAACAGGTCTTATTTCTTCGGGCTGTGCCCGCTCATTTTTTCTTCTTTCGTTGAGAACCTTTCTAATAAAAAAAATTTAGATTTGCAATATTTATTTTTCAGTCTATATGAGTTTAAAAAGTAATTGTTTAATTTTTTTTAAAATGTGAATTGAATAATACGTTTTAAAAGACACATTTACTTATGATAATTTCAAAGGAGTTCCCGAAAAAGCATAAAGTAAATATTCCTCATTCCTACTTAATAGCAGCTTAAATTCCTCTACACACCTTTTGGCCAAATATCTCTTGAATATTTGGAGTTCTGAAAAGGAATGAAGATTCGTATATTGAAAATTTCCCTCAGGTTTTAGGGAAAACCCATAAAACATAGATATAAATTCTGAACATTTTCTGATAAATAGAGTTAGACTTTCGAGGCCTTCCTTGAAACTGGTGAGTTTTTCGGGTTTTTAGGCCGTCGTAAAATATAATTTTTTCCTGACTTATCAATCTGTGTCAAAAAACGAAATGAAGGAAAAATAAGCCGATTTTTCCTGGATATTTTGGTAAATTTTCAAATTAAAATGTTTTTCTTAGTATCTAAGCCTCATGTCGAAAATAGTTACTATTGGATATTTATCCAAGCTATCAGAAACTTTCCAGTGGCGCCTTTCCTAAAGCCATAATGGATTTTTCAAAAACTTTGAAAAAAACGCAATATCTTCAAAACCAAAAATGACAGAAAAATTTAAAGTACGACACTGGATTAAATGATTAAATGTCTATAGAACAGGCGCTATTCATATTTTTCCTAAAGTGAGTAATAAGCGAGCCACTGACGATTTCGAAAAATTTTTCAAGATATTTTTGCTCAATGAAATTTTTGTTAAATTTGGTCACAAAAGTTCAAAAAACGCGATTATCCAGAAAAATATCGGACAAAGTCTAAAGCGGTTGTTGTGCCACATTTTCATGGACATTTTCAATCAAGTTTTATATAAAATTTTAACTTAAAACCGCTCATTTGGTGTAGAAATAGCAATGTTTTCCTTTCAGTTTATGATCTGCAAAAACATGCCGAAAAAACACCAAAAATTAAATTTCCTGTTAAAAGAACAAAATCAGCAAACTCCCTTTTTATATTATTAATAAAATTTGAAAATCCACAATTCAGAAAAAAGGACAAATCAAAATAAACTGAAACTAAATGAAATTAAACAAATTGATCAAAAATTCAATATTGAAACTAAAAAAAAATGCACATAGAAATAAACTAACAAACAAATTGTCAATCAAGGAATAAAATAACATAAAAAAATGAGTTTCATAGAACTTAATGAAATAATGCGACATCTGGAAAAGAACCATCAAAAAACAATGGAGAAAGTGGGTGAATTCTCTAATTCCAACTAGCCTAAATCTCGAGGCAAAAGACCCAAGTGAAAGACCCAAAAGAAACTTATTAATATAATAAATCCCAAAAAGCAGCGGCTTATCCTAGATAAACAGCCCAGAAAGTTCGCTCAATTCCATCAGGACTGAGTTTATCACTGCGAAGTAAAATCTTTAGGTGAAGGAAAAAATCTTTAGAAACAAACCTCCCATAGTAATTGATCGGAAAACTCACAGAGTGATTAGATGGGAAGCTTTGAATGCATGGTTTCGACTAATCAAAAGAGTTTTACTTTCGCGCCCAATGTTGCGAGAAACTGAAGAGTTTTTCGGTCTTTTAACCCTCGTAGAAAACTTTTTCCAACCAATGGATTTTTAACTCGTCGTCGATAGGAATTTGGTCCTGACTGGTTAGCATCTTCAGAGGGATGTTGGCCGCAGAAGTAAACCACTCTCATTGAGCTACCCACTACTGAAGATGTAAGCCACTCAAGCTTGCGAAACGTCAAGAAGAATATTCCATAAACCTGAAATGTCTTGTGGAATGTGTATTTGTGCTGTAAACTAGCAAAAGGCGGTTCCTGAAAATGCTCGGCAATTTTGAGTTTTTTAACTGCCTGTAAAGGCCAATTGCTAGTTTATTTATGGCAGAAGAGACAATAATGGAATTTAATGGATCATCTCGGCCACCTTCGACGAGATACAATCGTTACAGCATCAAGCGAAGACCGTTGAACCGTTGGGAATGTCAGACGACAGCTCGGATGGACGCAGTCTGCAATTACACAGACATTTTATGACTGCAAGAAAAAATCACATCAACCTGGAATGTGCTGCAGTCAATCGACCGCAGAATGGCTCCCAGAAATTCATCTTGAATTGCGTTTTTTTTGCTACTGACTCAGCAGGAACTTTTACAAGGAAAAGCAGTGACGCAGTGGCGTAGTTGAAGGTTTTTTCTGCTAAAACCGCAACATTTTTCCATCAAATTGTCTAACGCTTCTTCGTCATCAAGTTTAGTAATTTGAACTTTTCAAGTCGACATTTGCACAAGATGTAACTGCGAAAACCATGAATATGGATTTTTTCCTGTTAGATGTCAGTTGAATATTTCGTCATATTCCTGCTAACAGCCAAGTGATATTTCCATTATATGCATTCGTTATAAGTAGTGATTAATGGCCTCCAATGTAATTAATAATGTTACATGCTGCTCGACTCCTTTTCCTGCGCGTACCATCATAAGCACCTTTAAAGTTAGATATATTGTTTCTTCGAATTGCTAATTTATTACAAATGCTATCTGGACAAAGCGAGGTTTTTTGGGTTTTTAGGACTTCGTGGAAAATAATTCTTCCTGACGTTTCGCAAGCACGAGTGGCTTGCATCTCAGAGTGGTGCAACGCAGAGCGAGCCAAAAACACGCTTGTGAAATTTAGATCTTTCTCCGAAAATCATAATTTCAATTTCGTCCCCCAAGGGTTCGGCACAACAATCGCATTAAAGAAAGTGTTTAATGTCGAAGTTGTGCCGAGCCCTTCGGGACGACACTGTTTCGGACTCAAAAAGACTCTAAAATCTGACGATTGAGCAGTTCTTGCGAAAAACTCAGTGTCGTGCTCGAAGGGCTCGGAACAACAATCGCATTAGAGAAGGTGTTAATGTCGAAGTTGTGCCGAGCCCTTGGAGCACGAAACTGTTTCGGACTCAAAAACACTCTGATCCTGAAGATTGATTAGTTCTTGCGAAAAAATCAGTGTCGTGTCCGAAGGGCTCGGCACAACAATCGCATTAGAGAAAGTGTTTAATGTCGAAGTTGCGCCAAGCCCTTCGGACACGGCACTGTTTCCGACTCAAAAACACTCGAAACCCGACGATTGATTAGTTTTTGCGATGAAATCAGTGTCATCTGCGTCGTGTCCGCAAGGCTAGGCACAACAATCGCATTAGAGAAAGTGTTTAATGTCGAAGTTGTGCCGAGCCCTTCGGACACGACACTGTTTTGCACTCAAAAACACTCTAATCCTGACGACTGATCAGTTATTGCAAAAAACTCAGCGTCGACACGATTATCGCATTAGAGAAAGTGTTTAATGTCGAAGTTGCTCCGAGCCCTTCGGGCACGACACTGTTTGCGACTCAAAAACACTCGAAACCCGACGATTGATCAGTTTTTGCGATGAAATCAGTGTCATCTGCGTCGTGTCCGAAAGGCTCGGCACAACAATCGCATTAGAGAAAGTGTTTTAATGTCGAAGTTGTGCCGAGCCCTTCGGACACGACACTGTTTCGCACTCAAAAACACTCTAATCCTGACGACTGATCAGTTATTGCAAAAAACTCAGCGTCGACACGGTTATCGCATTAGAGAAAGTGTTTAATGTCGAAGTTGCGCTGAGCCCTTCGGGCACGACACTGTTTCCGACTCAAAAACACTCGAAACCCGACGATTGATTAGTTTTTGCCATGAATCCGTGTTCATCTGCGTCGTGTCCGAAAGGCTCGGCACAACAATCGCATTAGAGAAAGTGTTTAATGTCGAAGTTGTGCCGAGCCCTTCGGACACGACACTGTTTCGCACTCAAAAACACTCTCATCCTGAGGACTGATCAGTTTTTGCAAAAAACTCAGTGTCGACACAAGTATCGCATTAGAGAAAGTGTTTAATGTCGAAGTTGCGCCAAGCCCTTCGGACACGGCACTGTTTCCGACTCAAAAACACTCGAAACCCGACGATTGATTAGTTTTTGCGATGAAATCAGTGTCATCTGCGTCGTGTCCGCAAGGCTAGGCACAACAATCGCATTAGAGAAAGTGTTTAATGTCGAAGTTGTGCCGAGCCCTTCGGACACGACACTGTTTTGCACTCAAAAACACTTTAATCCTGACGACTGATCAGTTTTTGCAAAAAACTCAGTGTCGACACAATTATCGCATTAGAGAAAGTGTTTAATGTCGAAGTTGCGCCGATCCCTTCGGGCACGACACTGTTTCTGACTCAAAAACACTCGAAACCCGACGGTTGATCAGTTTTTGCGATGAAATCAGTGTCGGGTCCGAAGGGCTCGGCACCACAACCGCATTATAGAAAGTATTTAATGTGGAAGTTGTACCGAGGCCTTTGGGCACGTCACTGTTTCCGACTCAAAAACACTCTAATCCTGACGATTAATCATTTGTTGCGAAAAAGTCAGTGTCGTGCCCGAAGGTACAACAATCGCATTAGAGAAAGTGTTTAATGTCGAAGTTGTGCCGAGCCCTTCGGGCACGACACTGTTTCGGACTCCAAAACGCTTAATCCTGACGATTGACGAGTTCTTGCGAGAAAATCAGTGCCGTGCCCGAAGGGCTCGGCACAACAATCGCATTAGAGAAAGTGACATCGACACTGTTTCGCACTCAAAAACACTCTAAATCTGTCAATTGATCAGCTTTTTAGGGATTAGAGGTTTTTTCATAAGGGGTAAGAGGTCAATTTTCGGACAAAATTCAAGTCAGTAAAATCCTAACGTTGCCTAAAAAAAATAAAGCCTTTAAAAACTGTATTCAAATTACCAGTTCCTCCAGTGGCGTAGAACTGGCAAGCAAAAAAACCCACTAAAAACAACTGAGGGCTTCCAAAGTGAATTAAAAAATTCAATGGAGCATAAACGAGTCTCAAGTTGTGGCGGAGGTGGTTTGCTTGGCCACTCTGAAGATGCAAGCCACTCGTGCTTGCGAAACGTCTGGAAGAAATTATGTTCCCGGACGGCCTAAAAGCGCAAAAAAAAAGTAGATAAAGCAACAGTTTAGGACTTTGGGACGTTTGGCCTCGTTTACAAGAACGTCATTTCTCTTCAGCCCGAGTACTTGTATAAAATCGCAACAACCGCTTCAGACATTTTACGTTCTCCAAACAATGGGCCCCGGCAAGTGAAACTCTTCATAATGAAGATGTGAATTACGTATGTTTTTAATTAATTACCCAGTGTTGCAGAGTGCTAATTAGACGGCCGTAAAAACAGTTGCGCAACTTCTTGTACCTACACACATACCGGACCAAAAACTTTCGGAAGGAAGTAATGGGCCGTACATTTCTTCGCTAAATGTCTAGCCAAGTTGGGAGCTTTTTGCTAATTAGGAAAGCCGGAATGTGAAGGGTGTGCTGGAAATTGCCGTAAAATGAATGAGAAATTGGCTATTTGCTTAAGTGAGCAGGAACGGAACGTCCTCCAGCAAAACAACTAGCACTAGCGACTGCAGTGGAACGTTTCGGAAATGTTTTTGGGGCCACCTTGTATTTATAATAAGCTTTAAAGTTAATTGGTATTGCATAAACGTCTGAAGAAAGCGTTCGATTAAGTAAACTTACATGTTGAACCACGACGGTATTTTCTCATTGAAAAGCCGCCCATACACGACTTTCAACTTACCTTTACATTAAGTAGTTTCCAATCCAGATCCAGCAAGGTTCATAGACATATGAGGAATTCGACTCAACAAACATTAAAAAGCGATAGTCCATGTGCAGCTTGAGAGCAACATGGAATTCATTCACATATTGTCTACTCACCTACGCGCTTTGAATAATTTAATTTACTGATTTTCTGTTTGAAGAATGATTATGAATGATTGACGCTGGGTATTGTGAATAAGCAAAGTGTCTGATTTAAATAGAATGCAGGGGAAATATTCTTCCATGGTTAATGCAGGTATTTGAATATTTCGTGCAACCTCAAGCTCAGTGTAAACGCGCGGCTTTCCATAAATTTTGCATAACTTAAAAAAACATCATTAAGCCAAGATTTACTCGAAAACTCTTCTAGTTATTTGATTAATTTGTTCCTTTCGTGCACATTTTCAGTGATTTATCTTCGAAAATTGCCTGGATTGGACCAGGAGTAATGTAGAAAGTGCTATAAACTGCAATAATTAAGAAATGAAGAGTAATTGGAGCAACTAAATGGCGGATTGCCTAGTAACTCCTCTCTATCGAGCATTTATTTTCAATATAAAGCTAAAGAAAAAGGCGAAAAAGCTAAATAACTAACCCTTTGAATACCAGATATTACGAGTAATATGTAGACGCTTGTAGAATTCAACGACATAACGGCAAAAATGCTATGATTTGCGCCAATTAAAGTTGGCGTAATTGCAAGAAAAACGTACTCGCGCTTTAATTCGTGGTCTAGTTAAGTAGCAAACTCCGGGTCAATTAAGAAGCAAGCCACTGAACGCGGTTACAAAACCTTTTGATCAGGAAATCGAGCAAAACACCCAGTGGACTTTTGTTAGAAAATCACATTTTTATTTGTGAAATTTTTTGCCGTCCTACTTGCTACAACGGCAAGTCTTTACGTGTGCGGTGGCTTTAGAAAGAATCTTTTAAAAGTTTACTTCGGATACAGAAACTGGAGACCCGTTTTGCATTCACTTTGCAAGCATTGGGGTTGTTTTGCTTGTAACTTCTACGCCACTGGAGGAAATGCATTTTGAAAGCAGGCTTTTAACGGCCTTGGTTTTCTGCACAAAAAGGTATTCTTAGTCAAAGGCCTTAAGGTCAGACACAAAATGATGACACTTTATTCGTGTTTTTGGTGATAAAATTGAGTTTTTCTCTTAAACTGGTAGGACTAGAACTGTTCACCAAGAGCACTTTTCTGTGTGGAAACAACAGCCTTTTAAAATGCAGACAAAGTCAGTGGAAAAGAAGGTGGCATCTAAATCAGAAAACTTTTCCTTTTGATTTGGCTAAATGTGGAACTGAGGGGGATTAAAATCTACATCGGAGAGAAAAGACTTGTAAAAGAATATTCCACTGTCGATCGTTAATAAAAGGAAACTTTCGCTCGGCAGGAAGGCGCTGGGAAACGCCATATATCCAGATGCAAATTACAACAGCCTGGAACAATTTCCTTTGATAACGGCACGTTGTGAACGAGAAACTGGCTGCTTTCCTGACTGCTTAATTGCTTGAAAGGCTCCAGAAGTTTCGTTGCCTTTATGGTGCTCAGATCAGGTGAAATAAAATCTATCGGGCTATATATTCGTATACCGCGGGAGTCAGGAGGAAATGGAAATGAAACTGATGAGTTTTTTTGGGGCTGTTAGGCCAAAAAACAAGTCTTTCTGCCCGGCGTTTTAATTATTCCTCTGGTTAAGTAGGATACTTCGGGTCGTTAAAAACCTTTTTATTACGGTGCTATTAAATATTTGCTTTGAAATTCTGGTTGTTCGGGAGAATCAAACAAAACCCCAGTGGATTTTTGTCGAAAAACACATTTTTATTTACAAAATTTGTTGTTAAAGACGCACTTTTGTCGTCCTACTTGCTACAAGGACAACTCTTTACGTCTGGGGTTGGCTTTAGGACGAATCTTTAAAAAAGTATTATCGGTTACTCAAGCTGGAGACTCGTTTAGTCTCTAGTGAAAATTTAAATTCACTTTGTAAGCATTCAGTTGATTTTTTTAGTGGGGTTGTTTTGCTCTGTTAACTTCTACGCCACTGGAATAAATGGCAATGTGAAAGCAGATGTTTAAAGGCCGTGGTTTTCTGCAGAAAAAATATAATCTTAGTCAAAGGCTCTAGGATCAGTCGTTTTGAAGATATTTGGCATTTCATGGTGAAAAACTGTGTGAAGACAACAGAAGAAGCTTTCTTTTTAAATTCAACTAATCTTTAGATAGAAATACAGAGCAAAACTGTTTTTTTTTTTGGAAAAAGGCATAAAATTAATGCCTTGTTTGGTTCACTAACAGCAAAAGTTTTTTTTTTTGCAAAGTAAGATTTTTATTGATTTTTAATAGTTGATAGAATTTTGAAACAAATAATACCAGTTAAGCGAAAACGTACTTTACTCTATCGTTGGCACACCCTGTACAACTCAGGAAATTGATTAAAAATTAAGAATTACAAATTAAGAAAGGAAATTGGTGAGTTTTTGTGAAGAAATGTGAAAGAAAATTACCATTTTATGATGAAAAACAATCGTAGACCACAACGTAAGTCAAGGAGCTGTATTTTAATACTAGTCAATAGATGAAAATGCAGAAAGAAATGTTTTTTTTTGAAAAAAACCCAAACTACTGTCTTGATTCGTTAACGAATAGTGAAAGTTTTATTCTTTTTGCAGTTAGGTTTTTAATGGTTTTTTATACTTAATTCGTGTTTTTCGTCATAAAATGACATTTTTCTCTTAAACTGTCCGGGCTACAGCTTTAGACCAAGAGCGCTTTTTTGTGTAGAAAACAACGCCCTTTTAAAGTGAATTGACAATTTGCCATTTTTATCAGTGGCGTAGAAGTTAGAACAATCCCATTCAAGAACCTTAACCGATTCATGCTTTTCATTTTTGTTAAATTGACTATTTTTAATACATAAAAAAATAAAAAATATTTTCGTTGGAAAATGATTCTAAATGGTCGTGCCCAAATTATCAGTAGAAAAACACTAAATTTTTTATGCAAAGTATTGATTTTTGAAAAAAATTTCAAAATATTTTTGAACAAAACTTCGTGGTTTTGGTCATAAAATGTAATTTTTCTCTTAAACTGTCAGGACTAGAGCTTTAGATCAAGGACTTTTTTGTGTAGAAAACAACGGCATTTTAAAATGCGTCGACAATTTGCCACTTTTCACAGTGGCGTAGAACTTAGGGGCAAAACCATCCCATTTAAGATCCTTAACCGATTCATGCAATAAATTTTTGTTAAATTGGCTATTTTTAAAGAGAGAAACAGAAAAATATATATTTTTGGAAAATAATACCAATAATCGTTTCCAAATCATGCGTCAAAACGCCTTCAATTTTTTTATGCATATTATTGATTTTTGAAATTTTGTTCATGTTTTGGATCACAAAATGTAATTTTTCTCTTAAACTGTCCAGACTAGAGCTTTCGACCAAGAGCACTTTTTTGTGTAGAAAACAACAGCCTTTTACAATGCGTTAACAATTTGACGTTTTTAACAGTGGCGTAGAAGTTAGAAGCAAAACAATCCCATTCAAGAACCTTAACCGATTCATGCTACAAGATTTTATTTATTTAACGATTTTTATTAGATCAAAGAAGAAAAAACGTAATTTTAGACAAAATGATTGTCCCCTAATCACCAGTAGAAAAACCCTCCATTTGGTAAACGAAGTATTGATTTTGTAAATTTTGTTCATGATTTTTTATTATTAAACGTGGTTTTTCTCTAATCCGACCAGGGCTATTGCGTCAGAACAACAGTATTTTTTGTGGACAATAACGATATTTTCAAATGCGGTATAAAATTGCCAGTCTATTCTCTCCAGTGGCGTAGAAGCTAGGAGAAAAAACCAACTCACTTAAATATAAAAAAATAATGTTTTTAGTCACAAAATATATTTTTTCTCTTAAACTGTCAGGGCTAGAGCTTTAGACCAAGAGCACTTTTTTGTGCAGAAAACAACGGCCTTTTAAAGTGCGCTATTGAATCAGCATTTTCTTCAGTGGCGTCCAAGGCAACGGCAAACAATCCCAGTCAAGTACTTTATGAGCCTCTTCAAAATTGGCAACTAACTAGAAAAAATTGGGTAAAAACTCTAAAAAAGTAGATATTTGTTTTAAAAAAGTTATATAAAACTGCAATTGCCTGTCTGAAATAATTCGGAAATTAAACGAAATTAACCTTTGTATTTCATTTATTCAACACACTAGTGAATTTATGCCACTTTAGTTCGGGTCACCCTGTATAATTAAATGCAACTAATTCAAATGATGTCTTAGGAATTCTGCGGAAGATTTGAATTGATTCAAAATAAATTTTTCATAGTTTTCCACTTGTAGTCTTTGGAATCGCCGTTCAAATTGGATAAAATAGAAACTGGCCATTACAAATTCCACAGAATTATTACGAAATCAATTTGGAAATGTAAATGTAGCTGTAATAGATAATTAGCAACCAGCATTTGCATCAATTACCCGAAATGCGGATACCATTAGTTGCGATGCAATAAAATTATTGGAAACATGGGTATTATGCATAATTCTCCCATGATTTTATTGTGTTTTGTTGCATTGGTGCACACCGAAAGCCAAATTATACACTTTGCAAATTAACGAATCAATTCGCTGTTTTCGTTATTGTTATTATTATTATTGTTAGGCATTAATAATCAGGTGTTTTGAGTTACACGATTCTCTCGTGTGAATTCCATGCTACAAAAACAATAGTTTTTCTGTTTGAATTGAGAAATTTTCATTTTTTATATGAAAACCGCTATAAATTGCATCTTTTGTTATTCCCCAGTATAAATTGCAGAATTGACGAAATGTTTTCAGACGCATGTGAAAAAAGCGTCGTTTTTGACGCAAAAAAAGCACTTGTGGTCAGAGGCCTAGAGCAGCCTGGACGTTTTAGAGAAAAATTTCATTTTTACATCAAGAACATGAACAAAATATGAAGAATCAATACTTTGGTTCAAATTTTGAAAGTTTGTCTATTGATAATTCGGACAAAATTTTTTTTTGTTATTAAAAATAATCAATTAAACAAAAACGTATAGCATGAATCGGTTAAGGTTCTTGAATGGCATGGTTTTGCCCCTAAGTTCTACGCCACTGTGAAAAGTGGCAAATTGTCGACGCATTTTAAAATGCCGTTGTTTTCTACTCAAAAAAGTGCTCTTGGTCTAAAGCTCTAGTCCGGACAGTTTAAGAGAAAAATTACATTTTGTGATCAAAAACACGAACAAAATTTTAACAATCAATAATATGCATAAAAAATTGAAGGCGTTTTGACGCATGATTTGGAAACCATTATTTGGTATTATTTTCCAAAAAAAAATATGTTTTTCTGTTTTTCTCTATTAAAAATAACCAATTTAACAAAAATTTATTGCATGAATCGGTTAAGGTTCTTGAATGGGATGGTTTTGCCCCTAAGTGCTACGCCACTGTGAAAAGTGGCAAAATGTCGACGCATTTTAAAATGCCGTTGTTTGCTACACAAAAAAATGCTCTTGGTCTAAAGCTCTAGTCTGGACAGTTTAAGAGAAAAATTACATTTTGTGATCAAAAACACGAACAAAATTTTAAAAATCAATAATATACATAAAAAATTGAAGGCGTTTTGACGCATGATTTGGAAACGATTATTTGGTATTATTTTCCAAAAAATATATATTTTTTCTGTTTCTATCTATTAAAAATAGCCAATTTAACAAAAATGAATTGCATAAATCGGTTAAGGTTCTTGAATGGGATGGTTTTGCCCCTAAGTTCTACGCCACTGTGAAAAGTGGCAAATTGTCGACGCATTTTAAAATGTCGTTGTTTTCTACTCAAAAAAGTGCTCTTGGTCTAAAGCTCTAGTCCGGACAGTTTAAGAGAAAAATTACATTTTGTGATCAAAAACACGAACAAAATTTTAAAATCAATAATATTCATAAAATATTTGAAGGCGTTTTGACGCATGATTTGGAAACGATTATTTGGTATTATTTTTCCAAAAAAAATATATTTTTCTGTTTTTTCTCTATTTAAAATAGCCAATTTAACAAAAATTTATTGCATGAATCGGTTAAGGTTCTTGAATGGGATGGTTTTGCCCCTAAATTCTACGCCACTGTGAAAAGTGGCAAATTGTCGACGCATTTTAAAATACCGTTGTTTTCTACACAGAAAAGTGCTCTTGGCCTAAAGCTCTAGTCTGGACAGTTTAAGAGAAAAATTACATTTTGTGATCCAAAACACGAACAAAATTTCAAAAAACAATAATATGCATAAAAAATTGAAGGCGTTTTACGCATGATTTGGAAACGATAATTTGGTATTATTTTCCAAAAAAAATATATTTTTCTGTTTTTCTCTATTAAAAATAGCCAATTTGACAAAAATTTATTGCATGAATCGGTTAAAGTTCTTGAATGGGATGGTTTTGCCCCTCAGTTCTACGCCACTGTGAAAAGTGGCAAATTGTCGACGCATTTTAAAATGCCGTTGTTATCTACACAAAAAAGTGTTCTTGGTCTAAAGCTCTAGTCTGGACAGTTTAAGAGAAAAATTACATTTTGTGATCAAAAACACGAACAAAATTTCAAAAATCAATAATATGCATAAAAAAATTGAAGGCGTTTTGACGCAAGAGTCGGAAACGATTATTTGGTATTATTTTAAAAAAATATATATTTTTCTGTTTTTTCTCTATTAAAAATAGCAAATTTAACAAAAATTTATTGCATGAATCGGTTAAGGTTCTTGAATGGGATGGTTTTGCCCCTAAGTTCTACGCCACTGTGAAAAGTGTCAAATTGTCGACGCATTTTAAAATGCCGTTGTTTTCTACACAAAAAAGTGTTCTTGGTCTAAAGCTCTAATCTGGACAGTTTAAGAGAAAAATTACATTTTGTGATCAAAAACACGAACAAAATTTCAAAAATCAATAATATGCATAAAAAAATTGAAGGCGCTTTGACGCATGACTCGGAAACGATTATTTGGTATTATTTTCCAAAAAAAAATATATTTTTCTGTTTTTCCCTATTAAAAATAGTCAATTTAACAAAAATTTATTACATGAATCGGTTAAGGTTCTTGAATGGGATGGTTTTGCCCCTAACTTCTACGCCCCTGAGAAAAATGCCAAATTGTCAATTCACTTTAAAATACCATTGTTTTCTACACAAAAAAGTGCTCTTGGTCTCACGCTGTAGTCGGGACAGTTTAAGAGAAAAATTACATTTTATGACCAAAAACACGAATTATGTATAAAAAAAACCATTAAAAACCTAACTGCAAAAAAAAATTAAACTTTCACCTATTCGTTAACCAATCAAGACAATATTTTTGTGTTATTTTCAAAAAAAAAATTTTTTTTCTGCATTTCTATCTATTGATTAGTTGAATAAAATAAAGCTCCTTGACTGACGTTGTGGTCTATGATTGTTTTTCATCATAAAATGTTAATTTTCTGTCACATTTCTTCTCAAAAACTCACCAATATCCTTTCTTAATTTGCAATTCTTAATTTTTAATCAATTTCCTGAGTTGTACAGGGTGTGCCAACGATAGAGTAAAGTACGTTTTCGCTTAACTGGTATTATTTGTTTCAAAATTCTATCAACTATCAAAAATCAATAAAAATCTTACTTTACAAAAAAAAAACTTTTGCTGTTAGTGAACCAAACAAGGCAATAATTTTATGCCGTTTTCCAAAAAAAAAACAGTTTTACTCTGTATTTTTATTTAAAGATTAGTTGAATTTAAAAAGAAAGCTTCTTCAGTGGTCTTCGTACAGTTTTTCACCATGAAATGCCAAATAACTTCAAAACGACTGATCCTAGAGCCTTTGACTAAGAATACCTTTTTTCTGCAGAAAACCACGGCCTTTAAACATCTGCAGTCACATTGCCATTTACTCCAGTGGCGTAGAAGTTAACAGAGCAAAACAACCCCATTAAAAAAATCAACTGAATGCTTTCAAAGTGAATATAAATTTTCACTGGAGACTAAACGAGTCTCCAGCTGGGGTAACCGAAAATAATTTTTTAAAGATTCGTCCTAAAGCCAACCCCAGACGTAAAGAGTTGTCCTTGTAGCAAGTAGGACGACAAAAGTGCGTCTTTAACAACAAATTTTGCAATTAAAAATGTTATTTTCGACAAAAATCCACTGGGGTTTTGTTTGATTCTCCCAAACAACCAGAATTTCGCAAATATTTAATAGCACCGTAATAAAAAGGTTTTTAACGACCCGAAGTTTCCTACTTAACCAGAGGAAGAATTAAAACGCCGGGCAGAAAGACTTGTTTTTTGGCCTAAAAGCCCCAAAAAAACTCATCAGTTTCATTTCCATTTCCTCCTGACTCCCGCGGTATACGAATATATAGCACAATAGATTTTATTTCACCTGATCTGAGCACTATAAAGGCAACGAAAACTTCTGGAGCCTTTCAAGCAATTAAGCAATCAGGAAAGTTCCAGTTTCTCGTTCACAACGTGCCCTTATCAAAGGAAATTGTCCCAGGCTGTTGTAATTTGCATCTGGATATATGGCGTTTCTCAGCGCCTTCCTGCCGAGCGAAAGTTTCCTTTTATTAACGATCGACAGTGAAATATTCTTTTACAAGTCTTTTCTCTCCGATGTAGATTTTAATCTCCCTCAGTTCCACATTTAGCCAAATCAAAAGGAAAAGTTTTCTCATTTGGAGGCGACCTTTTTTTTTCCACCGACTTTGTTTCAGAGACCTTTAAGTGATTAGTGTTTGGTTTTTTTGCAGGATTTTCCCGATTTTAGCTAATTGCCTTTGGTGGGTAATAAAATAGTGCAGGATTAAAGCGTGTGAGTGTTCAAGTCATCAGGTTATTTGCATTGGAAAAAAGGGGTGATTGGAAAGCGAATGTCCCCATTTCACCCCAGTAAAGGAGTGAAGGCAATTGATGAATTTCGCCTATTACCGTGAAGCCTATAAATTATGTAACTAGCTTTTTAATCGCATAGTAAATCATCCTGTATCGCATGTGCAATTTCCAATTTAATTATGCAACGTTTGGCATTCATGCCAGCGAATTATTGCCGCATGCTGGGCTGATATTAAAAAAAATTCGATAGAAACAAATTTGAAGAGTAATTGTGATTTTACAACAATCCAACTCTACGCGTTTTATCAGAAGAACGGAAAATTTATCGGTGTATAAGATTCACTCAACCAGCTGCTTCTTCAGCTCGTCAACTTCTACTTCTGCAGCTGCTTTTGAGTCCAACATTTTCACTGCATGGCAGGTAAACCACAAAAAATCCAAAGCATTCAATGCTGTTTCAACGTGCAATTTGAAATACTACGGCTGTACCTTGCAGCTCATTTCCGGAAAAGTATTTCCACAAGTGCCGGAAGCATATCACGTATACGAGCAGGAACTTCCAGGAAACTGGAGATTGTGGCATTAAACAAAATTAGAGCTGCCGTCTTTTCAAACAGGAACAAGCACGTGTTGGGGAAATCGGTTAAAAATACTTCGCTGAAAGGAAACTCAACTAAGAATAGAATAGAAAACTTTTTGTTCCAACTGAGTCGATTTTTTCAATTTCGTGTGGCCAAAGTTGAAGCTCCCTTGAAGTAAACACGCAGAAATTAGCCAATGAACAATAAAGTCCCGACCAAACAATAACGCAGGTGCTGAGACTCAACGAAGCGCAAAATTCGGAACCGATCAAAGGGAGTTTCCATGGAAACTTCACCGTGAGAACCATTTCCGGCCAACTCGATGGGGTCTAAATGTGCAGACCAAATCGCTTGCCTTCCTCTATTTGTTTACAGTCATTGGATCCCATCTAAATGTTTGTTTCACTGTTACTTGGACAAACTAAAATTTTTTGTTTTTTTTTTCTGCAATTAAAGCAGCATTTACTTGTTATTCACGCTGATGTTCTAATGTTTCTACCAGAGTTTTTTTGCTCAATTAAATATTTACCAGAAGCATTACGCCTGTTTTTGCTTTATGCAAAAGGCTGTAATTAGTGGCTGAAACAATAGGAATATCCGCACGATTTTGTCGCTCAGACCTTATATCCTCGTTCGTTGTAAGATGATCATTTCAGTCGCATAAAATTAGCCAAACCATGATTTTAATCAATTTTGTACTTTGCAGCTTTGAACAGGGATTCAAAGTTCGTTTATCTTCGAAAAATAACTGGCGTTTCGATCCTTTACTCAGGGCTATTTTTGATGCTAAAAAAGTCGTCGGCAGAACGTGCGTTTAGCATCAAATCTAGCCTGGCTAAAGCCCTGAATAAAGTGTAAAAACTTCGGTGATTTTTCGAAAATTAATACGTCATTAGAACTCGATTGAAACTTTCGAGTTTCCTGAAAATCGCCGAAGTTTTGAACCTTTATTCAGGTCTTTATCAAGGCTGTTTTTGGTGCTGAAAAAAGTGGTCGAGAGAGCGACCTTTTAGCATCAAAAATACACCTGAATAGGGGGTTAAAACTTAGGAGATTTTTGGAAAATAAAACACGTTATTGCAACTGGATTGAAACGTTTTATTTGCTAAAAACTGACCGAAATTTTGGAGCTTTTTTCCAGGTCTTTATCAAGATGCTAAAAAGTCGTGCTGTCGACGCAAATAAAAGGAGTTTCATCCCAGTGCCAAATGCGTTAACAAACCTTGAAAGAGTACCAACTTTGGGAGTTTTTACGTTTCGAGGAAACGAAATTAGGCAAAGTCTCCATTCAAAGTTCTCCAAAAAATCAGAAATAACAACCAAATTGCATTGTTGGAAGCAGATTCCATCAAAAAACCTTCATACATTATTCAGATTGATGAAACATCTTGTGAACCAAACGGCGCTTACAATTAGGCTTTGAAGAAAATAAGAAACTGCCTTTAGAATAATTAATAACAGCAATTGGAACATTTTCTAAAGATTAATTCCCATTATTGAGCAAATGCATTTTCTCAGCTTGAATGGCGGTGATTCATAATAGCTGGTCGCTCGATTGCGCTTTCAAATATGGAGTTAGTAAACGGTCGTTTCAAATGGGTTTTTAATTATTCTTTTATGACAAGAAAATTTATAAAAATTCCATCTTCGATAATTTATAACAATGTTTCTTTAAGAATACAAAAATTTGGCTTTTGTAACTAGTGATTTATGCATGTGCAAGCATCGATTTACGGGTTGAAAGTTTCAAAAAGTCCAGCAGGGGATTTTTTTCTGCAAAAAGCGCCATTTTAATGTGAAATCTAGCGCATTATATGTACTTATTGCTTTAATTCCTTGCAGTTTTCACATCAATTGGTTGTGAAAAACGACTAGGAAAGGTCTTCGAGATAAATATTTTTCAAACGCGTATGTCACATAAAGAGTAATAGATTGCCACTATATCAGTGCAAGCTGGAGGTTATTAACTTTTTTAAATGCCTAAGAACAGCAGTTTAATCTTGAGCGGTTTCAGGCAGGATAAAACCAAAGAATTTTGCTTAAAATCGCTCAAAATGCTCCTGGTGGTAACCAAGTGGAGCGAGGAATGCAATCAGCTCATTAAAAATAGGTTGATTTTTTCAAAAAATCTCAGATGTCTCAAACTGTCTCAGCTTCTTCATCATTTTCATCAAACTGAAGCGAAAAATTGAAGGCGCTTATTGGAAACTACTGTCGAAGCTTCAGGCCGAGATAATCGACATTTTTGATCCATTTTAAGCGATTTTTGAGCGATCAAGATCTGTTATCGACGATATTTTTCTTTTATGGGCTTAAGTACTTTAAATGTGCATATTAAGAAACTTGTTGGGTCGGAAACAATAGATTGAGTCAAAAAACTAGCTTGTAAAATTTCGATTTGTGACCGAAAATTTCAAATGGGTGGAGGTCGATTTTTGAAAAAAAGTATGAAGTTCTTTAAAATTCCTCAAATTTTGCCTCATTTTCAGTAAACTAAAGCAAATACTGTACGGAGCTCATTAAAAAAACAGTCTAGAGACTTCACGCCCGAGATAATCGATATTTTGAGAGATTTAAAGCGATTTTTGAGCGGTCACCATCTTTAATCGACGATATTTTTCTTGTTATCGACTTAAGTTGCGTAAATGTGCATATTAGGGAACGTTTTACGTCAAAAACGATCAATTGACCTCAAAAAACTTGCATGTAAAATTTCGATTTTGACCGAAAATTTCAAAGGGGTAGAGGTCAATTTTTGAAAAAAGTATCAAGTTCTTCAAAATTTCTCAAATTTGCCTCATTTTCAGTAAACTAAAGCAAAGAATGTACGGAACTCATTAAAAAACAGTATAGAAACTTCACGCCCGAGATAATCGACATTTTTGAGCGATTTAAAGCGATTTTTGAGCGGTCAAGATCTTAATCGGCGATATTTTTCTTATTATGGGCTTAAGTACTTTAATGTGCGTATTAAGGAATTTCTTGCGACGGAAACAATCAATTGAGATCAAAAAACTTGCATGTAAAATTTCGATTTTTGCCCGAAAATGTCAAATGGGTGGAGGTCGATTTTTGAAAAAAGTATCAAGTTCTTCGAAATTCCTCAAATTTTGCCTCATTTTCAGTAAACTAAAGCAACGAATGTACGCAGCTCATTAAAAAACAGTATAGAAACTTTACGCCCGAGATAATCGACATTTTTGAGCGATTTAAAGCGATTTTTGAGCGGTCAAGATCTTTAATCGGCGATATTTTTCTTATTATGGGCTTAAGTACTTTAAATGTGCGTATTAAGGAATTTCTTGCGTCGGAAACAATCAATTGGGATCAAAAAATTTGCATGTAAAATTTCGATTTTTGCTCGAAAATTTCAAAGGGGTGGAGGTCGATTTTTGAAAAAAGTATCAAGTTCTTCGAAATTCCTCAAATTTTGCCTCATTTTCAGTAAACTAAAGCAAAGAATGCAAAGAGCTCATTAAAAAACAGTCTAGAATCTTCACGCCCGAGATAATCGACATTTTAAATCTATTTTAAGCGATTTTTGAGCGGTCAAGATCTATAATCGACGATATTTTTCTTATTATGGGCTTAAGTACTTTAAATGTGCGTATTAAGAAATTTCTTGCCTCGGAAACAATCAATTGAGATCAAAAAACTTGCATGTAAAATTTCGATTTTTGCCCGAAAATTTCAAAGGGGTGGAGGTCGATTTTTGAAAAAAGTATCAAGTTCTTCAAAATTTCTCAAATTTTGCCTCATTTTCAGTAAACTAAAGCAAAGAATGCAAAGAGCTCATTAAAAAACAGTCTAGAAACTTCACGCCCGAAATAATCGACATTTTAAATCCATTTTAAGCGTTTTTTGAGAGGTCAAGATCTTTAATCGACGATATTTTTCTTATTATGGGCTTAAGTACTTTAAATGTGCGTATTAAGGAATTTCTTGCGTCGGAAACAATCGATTGAGATCAAAAAACTTGCATGTAAAATTTCGATTTTTGCCCGAAAATTTCAAGGGGGTGGAGGTCGATTTTTGAAAAAAGTATCAAGTTCTTCAAAATTTCGCAAATTTTGCCTCATTTTCAGTGAACTAAAGCAAAGAATGCAAAGAGCTCATTAAAAAAACAGTCTAGAAACTTCACGCCCGAGATAATCGACATTTTAAATCCATTTTAAGCGATTTTTGAGCGGTCAAGATCTTTAATCGACGATATTTTTCTTATTATGGGCTTAAGTACTTTAAATGTGCGTATTAAGGAATTTCTTGCGTCGGAAACAATCAATTGAGATCAAAAAACTTGCATGTAAAATTTCGATTTTTGCCCGAAAATTTCAAAGGGATGGAGGTCGATTTTTGAAAAAAGTATCAAGTTCTTCAAAATTTCGCAAATTTTGCCTCATTTTCAGTAAACTAAAGCAAAGAATGCAAAGAGCTCATTAAAAAACAGTCTAGAATCTTCACGCCCGAGATAATCGACATTTTAAATCTATTTTAAGCGATTTTTGAGCGGTCAAGATCTATAATCGACGATATTTTTCTTATTATGGGCTTAAGTACTTTAAATGTGCGTATTAAGGAATTTCTTGCGTCGGAAACAATCAATTGAGATCAAAAAACTTGCATGTAAAATTTCGATTTTTGCCCGAAAATTTCAAAGGGATGGAGGTCGATTTTTGAAAAAGTATCAAGTTCTTCGAAATTCCTCAAATTTTGCCTCATTTTCAGTAAACTAAAGAAAAGAATGTACGGAGCTCATTAAAAAAACAGTATAGAAACTTCACGCCCGAGATAATCGACATTTTTGAGCGATTTTAAAGCGATTTTTGAGCGGTCAAGATCTTTAATCGGCGATATTTTTCTTATTATGGGCTTAAGTACTTTAAATGTGCGTATTAAGGAATTCTTGCGTCGGAAACAATCAATTGAGATCAAAAAATTTGCATGTAAAATTTCGATTTTTGCCCGAAAATTTCAAAGGGGTGGAGGTCGATTTTTGAAAAAGTATCAAGTTCTTCAAAATTTCTGAAATTTTGCCGCATTTTCAGTGAACCAAAGCAAAGAATGCAACGAGCTCATTAAAAAACAGTCTAGAAACTTCACGCCCGAGATAATCGACATTTTTGATCCATTTTTAGCGATTTTTGAGAGGTCAAGGTCTTTGATCGTCGATACTGTTCTTATTATCGACTTAAATAGCGTAAACGTGCATATGAGGGACTTTTACGTCAAAAACGATCAAATGAGCTCAAAAAACGTGCAAGTAAAATTTCGATTTTTGACCCAAAATTTCGAGAAAAACTCACCAGTTTCAAGCAATGGCGCGAAGACCGAGCTCTCAAGTTTCTCAAAATGCCTCAAACTCTACATCATTTTCGTCAAACTGAAGCGAAAAATTGAAGGAGCTGATTGAAAAATACTGTAGAAGTTTCAGACCCGAGATAATCGACATTTTTGAGCGATTTTAAGCGATTTTTGAGCAGTCGAGATCTTTAATCGACGATATTTTTCATATTATCGTAAATGTGCATATTAGGGAACTTTTTACGTCGAAAACGACCAATTCAGCTCAAAAAACGTGCAGGTAAAATTTCGATTTTTGACCCAAAAGTGACTTGTGTCCTGTTTATCCTACTAAACTGGAATTCCTCAAAATGACTGGAATTCCACTTGAAGACCGAACTGATAAATCAAACATTATAAATAATTAGCAGAAAACAGCGCATTGACACAAATACCAATCAATTACCTGAATAATTCGTATTATTAACCAGTAAATCATGTTCAAGGGATCAACCTCAAGTGGTGTTTTGGTATTTGATCAACGTTTGTCTCTGGGTCAGTGAATACGAAAATAGTACGACAATGAAATCAACCTTAAGACGACACAAAACTCATGGAGCAGATGTTCCTGAGTGTCGCATTTCCAATGACTTTCAATGAATGTGAGTGAAACGAAGTGCACAAAAATAACGAAAAATCATTAATTAAGTAATAAAACCAAATGAAATAATGATCAGCCAGAATGAGCAGGCAACTGTAAATAAATGAAAGTCCCAACACCATTGTAAAGCGATGAATAATGATCGCTTCATTGTCTGGTGTCTTTTACAGGAAGCCTGCAAGTGCGGCTGCATGTGAGATTTTATTACGAAACAATCCAATGCGGAACGAATGGATCTACATTCATTTCTAATAATGACAGTGATCAAAGGAAATCAACCAGGCAAAACGCCTGAAAATATTCATCAAAATTTTGAAAATTTACGGAAAAATCTGTGCCACTGCTTTTGCCATTCTCTTTGAGAAGTTTTTGCTGGTAAATGGCGACTTTTTGCAAATCACAACAGTTTCAATCATGCCAAGTTCAATGCCAAAAGTAGAAAACAGCAGCTAAGCAACCTTGGACTAGAACAAACGAAGGAAAATCATCTATTTAATTAATTTAATTCATTGAAATCAGACAAACGGCAATTTTGCATAAGAGAAGATTTTAATTAAATTTCCAATAAAGCCATTAAAAGGAGGCAACTTTTTTTCCGGATGGAAAAGGGGCGCTAAAAGATGAGCGATCACCCAAAGTTGTTTCTTTGTTTCGCCTACTTGATTTCTAATAAATTATCAGTGAACTTGATAAATGAATAGTTGCTGGAAAGGTCAGGTTTGTTTTGGTAGAACTTAATGGAAAATTTAATCTTCATTCTTTACAGTTTTTTTAGTATTGTTTGTCTGGATATTTCATTTCAAACAAAATATTTTTTGCCACTGTGTATATTAAATGCCATGCCAATATAGGACCTACGCACTCTTTAGGGTTTACAGCTTTAAAAAGTTGCAACTTTCCGTTTTTCAGACACCCACAAGTGGCAAAAAGCTTCCAAATTGAACAGACTATTTGAATATTTATTAAAACACAGCCATACAGGCTTTGCATGCAAGTTACAAGCAAAGATACAGGGGGAGAGCTGAAAAATGACCACACTGTTCATTTTGGACTCATATTTTGCGTTTTTTTCACCTGTACACTGTATTTTTACACCCTGTATGTCCCAAACGAGCAACATTTTATTGCAGGAAACTGGCCTCAAAATTTCCATAACGTTCTGCTCTGTTCTCTTGGCTTTGGGTCACCCTGTATAGGTAATATCTCAGTGCGTTTTTCACTATTTAAAGGTGACCTCATACGGTCTGTTTTGTGCGCAATGAAAAATGTGGCACTTCCATCCAGGTTTTTTGAGCAAAACTGTTTTTTTCTAAAAGGATCAAGTGTCTCAAAATGCCGTTAATGTTACATAATTTTCATAAAACGGAGGCGAGGAATGCAGGGAACTGATAAAAACACTTTAGAAGCTTCAGAACCGGGATAGTCGATATTTTTGGACCATTTTGAGCGCGCACGATCTTTAAGCGACAGTATTTTCCTATTCATGGACTTAAATACTTTAAATTCGCATATAAAAGAACTTTTTAAGTCGAAAACAATCAATTGAGCTCAAAGAACGTGCATGCAAATTTCCGATTTTTGACCGAAAATTTCATAAGGAGTGGAAGTCGATTTTTTCAAAAAATATTACGTTTCTCAAAATGCCGCAAATTCTGCATAATTTTCATGAAATGGAAGCGAACAATGCAAGGAACTGATAGAAAACCACTCTAGAAGCTTTAGGATCGAGATAATCGACATTTAGATGCATTTAAAGCAATTTTTTAGCTGTTCCGACCTTCAAACGTAGATATCTTCCTTATTGTAGACTCAAACACTGTATAAATGCACATCAGAAAGCTTTTAGGTCGGAAACAGTCCATTGAGCTCAAAAAACAGGCATGCAAAATTTCGATTTTTGACCCAAAATTTCATAAGGGGTGGAGGTCGATTTTTTTGGAGGAATGCAAGGAGCTGATTCAAAAACACTCCAGAAGCGTCAGGCTCGAGATAATCGACATTTTTCTCGAAATATCTTTCAAAAAACTACAAAAAATGTATCTTGGGCTCATACTTTGCGCTGCTAATACTGTGAGACCTGAAAACGAATCTGTTTTATGTCTGGAAACATTTCAAAGAAGACAAAACAAAAATTTTGAGGCTTGATTATGACGCCTTCTACACCCTGTATATTGCAAACGCAAAACATTTAATTGCAGAAAAAAATCTACTCTTTTTAGTTTTGGGACACACTGTACAGTTAATATTCCAGTGAATTGTCCAACAACTAAAGGAGACCCCACATTGTCTGACTTGTTCAAGGCCAAAAAATTGTCCTTTCATCCAGATTTTAAAGAAATCTGGCCCAAATTGAAGAATGATGGTCAGCGATAAATTGCAAAAAAACAACGCAAGAAAATGCATTCTAAGCGCAGCGTTTTTTTTTTCTTTTTACAAAAAACTACCCAGATAAACTGGCAGAGATAAAAAATGCAAATTTCCATAACGTTCTGTACTGTTCTCTTAGCTTTGGGTCACCCTGTATAGGTAATATCTCAGTGCGTTGTTCACTATTTAAAGGTGACCTCATACGGTCTGTTTTGTGCGCAATGAAAAATGTGGCACTTCCATCCAGGTTTTTGAGAAAAACTGTTTTTTTTTCTAAAAGGATCAAGTGTCTCAAAATGCAGTTAATGTTACATAATTTTCAAAAAACGGAGGCGAGGAATGCAGGGAACTGATAAAAACACTTTAGAAGCTTCAGAACCGGGATAATCGATATTTTTGGACCATTTTGAGCGCGCACGATCTTTAAGCGACAGTATTTTCCTTTTCATGGACTTAAATACTTTAAATCTGCATATAAGAGAACTTTTTAAGTCAAAAACAATCGATTGAGCTCAAAGAACGTGCATGCAAATTTCCGATTTTTGACCGAAAATTTCATAAGGGGTGGAAGTCGATTTTTTCAAAAAATATTACGTTTCTCAAAATGCCGCAAATTCTACATCATTTTCATGAAATGGAAGCGAACAATGCAAGGAGCTGATTGAAAACCGCTCTAGAAGCTTTAGGATCGAGATAATCGACATTTTCGATGCATTTAAAGCAATTTTTAGCTGTTCCGACCTTCAAGCGTCGATATCTTGCTTATTGTAGACTCAAACACTGTATAAATGCACATCAGAGAGCTTTTTAGGTCGGAAACAGTCCATTGAGCGCAAAAAACAGCCATGCAAAATTTCGATTTTTGACCCAAAATTTCATAAGGGGTGGAGGTCGATTTTTTTGGAGGAATGCAAGGAGCTGAACACTGACATTTTTCTCGAAATATCTTTAAAAAAACTACAAAAAATGTATCTTGGGCTCATACTTTGCGCTGGTAATACTGTGAGACCTGAAAACGAATCTGTTTTATGTCTGGAAACATTTCAAAGAAGACAAAACAAAAATTTTGAGGCTTGATTATGACGCCTTCTACACCCTGTATATTGCAAACGCAAAACATTTAATTGCAGAAAAAAATATACTCTTTTTAGTTTTGGGACACACTGTACAGTTAATATTCCAGTGAGTTGTCCAACAACTAAAGGAGACCCCACATGGTCTGACTTGTTCAAGGCCAAAAAATTGTCCTTTCATCCAGATTTTAAGCAAATCTGGCCCAAATTGAAGAATGATGGTCAGCGATAAATTGCAAAAAAAACAACGCAAGAAAAATGCATTCTAAGCGCAGCTTTTTTTTTCTATTTACAAAAAACTGTAGAAAAAACTACCCAGATAAACTGGCAGGGATAAAAAATGCAGATTTCCTTCATAAACTGGCTGAAACTTACAATTCCTTCTCTTTAAAGTTGCGTGGAATGAAGAAATGGCACACCAACTGAAGAGTTACTCCCAATCAAGCTCCCAGATGAACAGGTCACATTTCTATTCACAATTTTCCAATGCTTGAAATGGGGAATTTTTCGAGAAAAACCGTGTTTCGGACGTAAAATGTGCGCTTCAAGCCGACGTCGCCGACGCGTACCAGAAGAACGAATGAACGGTTATGAGCAGGAATCCCGGAGTCCGGAGTAAACTATGCCGGTCAAAACATCATTCCGATCTCGAGCCGCCCCGCTAGTTCTTTCTTCGTCGTATGCATTCCGAGCAGCTTTTTCACATTTTACTCAACATCTCGTTTTATCATTCGATAGCGGCGGCTTTAAAAAAAGATGCCCATTCACTTCCACCTAAAACCAACAGAAGTCGAAGCATGTCGTTGCTCGATACAAAATCCTTTCGCAGCCAGCGACGCTAATTAGAAGATGAGATCTGCATGCTTGATGGAAACCATTGACGTAACTTGATCAAAATGAAAAAGTTTAAGTTAAAAGAGTAAAAGTATAAATAACTTTGGTTGAATGGTAAATGTTGAAATAAAGCCTTTCTTTTTTGTCATTTTTTATTTTTTTTGTATTTTTTTTTTGGTTTTTAATTATCTGTTTCAATTACATTAATGACTCCTTTGTCAACTTCAGCAGCTCACTAGAAATCTACGGAATTAAATACATATTTGCCCTAAGAAAACTGGGTGTAATCTTCTACGTTATCCCAAAGTCCAAAGATCCAGGAAACGAGAGTATGGGAATTAGTCGAGAGACAGTGATAAAATTTAATCTGAAATGGGAAATTTTCTCACAGTTAATCAGTCTGGTCTACATTATGGGCTTTTTATCACTAATATATTTAAAATTGTTCGAAATTTTAGGGGTTTTAGTCAGTTAAAGTGCAAATTTCGGTCAAAAAGCAGCTTCAATTTGATCGTTTATGCGGCTTAAATTGAATCGCAGTTTTTTGGACTATTAAAAAAAAATTATTGTCTAAATTGAGACTTAAAAACAGAACCATAATAAAATGAAATAAACATAGTACAAAAGTAGCAAAGAGAAAGTATCGAAGCTTTTTAAATTTGCCTCAAATGTTTCGTATCCAGTTTCATACTGAACAATTTTATCTGATGATGGCTGGAACAGCGAAACGTAATTGATTTCCACTTCCAAAAAAATAGGATTCTTTAAATGATGTGAAATTTTAATTTTTTTAGAGACTTGTTATTCTACCAATGGTACGGAAACAAATCAGAAAATTCATTAAAATTACAGTAAAAACTAGCATTTTTTGGGTAAAAATCGTAACGAAAATTTTCAAAAATTCAGGAATTTGCAAGCATAAAAGCACAATTTATAGTTTATGCTTTTTGCAACTTTTTTTTTATTCTCCAGGAATATTAATTTTTTTTTAATCCAGGAGTATATTTCTTTTGCAATTTTTTTTTAAATATTTCTTTCTATAGCCTTTCTCAGCTTTAGTCTACTGAGGAAACTTTAAAAAATTCATCGGCGATTTTAATTAAATCAACATAAAACCATCTACACACAAACAACCAAAGAATTGAAAATATGGAATAAAAAGGATTGAAAAACGCATTCAAAACAACGTGATCAATTTATTTTCAAAAACCAAAATATAAAACAATGCTTTTATCCATTAGGTCCTCAGTCATGGAATGCATGCTACGAGCCTAAAAGGAAGGATGCGTAAATTAACTGAGAAGAAAACCCTTCTGGAGTGATCTTACTTAATTTTTCTGATTCAGATTGTGCGGGAATTTCCCGTTTTTTCTTCAAAATGTAGTTGCGAATGTAGAAATCGCCAAACAAAATGATCATGAAAATATTCTGCGGCACAAAGAAAAACGGCACCAGCTTTGGATAGTTGCAGTTGCTTCGGAAGAACAGCTGCCCATAAATGCAAATTAAAAACGCGAACTGAATCTAAAACTAAACAAAACAAAACAATTTTCAGCTTCAGTCCGTTTTGCTGGGGTTATTGGAATGTCGTTGACAGGAATTTGGGGTCCTGACGTTTCGCTCGCACGTATAGTTGGCATCTTCAGAGGTTTGTGCAATCAACCCGACAATCGAATAACCCCAATAACACGGATGTAAGTTTTGGGAGTGTTATTTTCAGGAGGACAAGCAAAACTTACCAATTGAGCCTGAGTAATAAATCGCTTCAACCATAATACTCTTCCATATTTACTGTTATAGGACGTCAGCAGGTAATACGAGTACAAAATCATGTGAACTGGTGCATTGGCCATTCCAACAAAATAGGAATGTCCTCCTCCAAGAAATTTTACCCCCAACCATCCGAGTCCAACCATGCCGAAGTGATGGTAGGTATGGAGGAAACTGATATGGGTGGTTTTTTTTCGAAGCGTGAAAAAGATCTATTGGAAATAAGGCATTTACTTATCTAAGAACCGACCGATGTAAATATGCGCGCGTTTAATAAAAATATTATTTAATATCTAAAGAAAATTTGGAAGTTCTAACTGGGTTTCCGGGAAATGGTGGTATCAGTATTTCAAAATAAAGTAATACGAAACTTCCAAAGTTCTACGTACGGTGTCCAAAAGATCCATAATCTTCACGATGAAAAAGAGGTAAGTTAAGCTGAGAAACTTCCGACCCCAATAACTGTCTGAATAATCCACCTCGCCGCAGGTCCAGGCGATTTCATTTCGAGCTAAAAAGATCTAAAAAGTCGACATTTTTTAAAGAATTGATCTCTTATGGTGCATGTTCTTGTAACATCTTTAAGTCCCTTGGGAGATAATAGCCATTTTATTGCAATAAGCTCAAAATACCAAGGAATTTGCATGTAAATGCAGTTTTTTTTTAACTTTTTAGATACTCACAAAAAACACTATGTATCCATTGGCGATAATTTGCATAATATTGTAAAGCATAATGATTTTTTTCAGCTCAAATGGTGGGTGGTCTTTCATGTAGTTGGGCCCCCAGTTCAGAATGAATTTAAACCACAAATAAATTATGAAAATAACAGGAAGTGGCGTAGACATTAATGGATAATCCAGGGCACGTGGATCTGAAACGAAAAAATCCATAATTTAACAATTCCGCACAGATTGACTGAGATTTGAATAATGGCATTCAATATTAGGGTTTGTACAAAGGCGCCAAAGTGACCTAGAATAACCCGAGATGTTGGGAAATTTGGATCCATTGTTTTAAAATAAGTCGAAAATGGGCGATAATTCCAGTGAAAAATGTTTACCATCGGATCCTGAACTGATTTTTGCGTCCTTTACAGCCTGAATGGCTTTTAGCCCAAGGATTCAAGTAAATATTAAAACGGATTAAATTCATAGTGTAAAAGTCTAGAAGTCAAGAAGAATCTACTTAATTAAAGAAAGGTTTAGTGTTAAAAAGTTGCTGCTAATGCGCCTCCTCAAGAACCCAGGGGAGGAGAACCGTCTAATTATTCATTTTCCCTCAATATTAAATGCACACAACCTGAATACATTATAAAATCAATGTCACTCTATCTATGTAAATTGATAAATACCTGCGATATCATCCATTAACCAAAAGTATCCCTCATACAAGCGCTTAAGTATTAAAGCCATTTTCGGTCCTTCGATGAGCGATTCACTGATAACTCACTGAAATCAGGCCTAACATTGATTTGGAAAAAATGCGTACCGTCTTTCCAGTGCCACGAAACCAAATTAAGTAAAACCCGTATTGAAAACGACCAAAAACCTTTGACATCGAAATACCAATGACTGCGTGCTTATGCTAAATAGTAAAGAGCCCGAACGAAATTAATTCCATTGTTTTTAATTCCGACAGCAAAAATCTGAGAAATTGTGGCTGTTTCCAACAGTTTCTCAGCAGTTTTCCAATGTGCAAACACAAAGCGGTTTAAATAAATACTTATTTACTATAGAAAACAAACAACCACAGATCTTGCTTGACTTATTCAGAATCACTTTCCCTTAACAGAACGTTGCCTTCAAAGGTCGCTTCAAATGGGCCTTTAAATAAATATTCCCCCAACTTCATTCGCTCTTTTGCCGCACTTTTATCAGCTTCACTTGACAAAATACGCTCTGCTCCTTCGCAAATTTCATTAAGGCTCAGTTCTTTGCTGATTCTTCTTGATGCTGGCTTGGAATTATTCGTCCGCTCACCAAAGGCTGGCCAATCTTCATTGGCAATTGCCAACAAATCCTCCTGTGTAAGCTCTTGTGGAGCTCCGCTCTTATTCACCTGAAAATAGTCCTCAATCCCAATAAAGTTCATAGCATCAGGATTTGTCACCTTATTCATCCTTGTGGGCAGCGAAGTTGTTCCTGTACTGGACTGCCCATCCGCATATGGGTTGAAACTGGAGACGATAAAAAGCATTTCAAAAGTCGGATTCTTCAAAGTCACGCAAAGGGGACTGCAATAAAAACTTTTAAATCCCACTCAAACCTTTGTCGTCCAAGACTTGCCTGTCGCCTTTATCGAAATCCAGGCCAACATTCAAGCTGAAAACGTCTGCAAAGGCTACGGCTGCCCTTAAGGGCTTTAATGGAAAATTAATAGTGGTTGCCTCACTAATCCGGTATAGGAGAAACTCTGAACTGTTGAGAGTCACTTGGCTTCGAATGGATTTCGGCTTATGCGGGGCACCTAGCAAGAAAAACTAGAATTATTGAATGGAAAATTCCAAGATAATTACCGACCATTAACGTAGTTTCTGGCTATCATCTTACGTTCTGAAATTTCCAGCGTGATATCGTCATCAGAATTGCTAAAAAGCATTAGCAAATTGATGTAAAAGTCATGTCCAGCACAGATATGATTGGTTTTAGGGCCAGAATAGTCATCAAGGTGCAATACTTCGGGCTCCATAAGGCGCAACACTTGCGACAACACAATATCATCTACTTTATACTTGAGCTTAAACTGTATTGTGTCGCTGTTGGGGTTTAGCTCAATTTTCAGCGATTCCAGCTGAAAATGCACTAGTTCTGATCAACTAAACGAGAATCCGCGCACTCTCTTACCTTCCTATCTAGTTGGGTTCCTTTCAACAATTGCAGCATAGTTTTAACATGAACTTTACAGCAGATTGGAACAGTTTGGGGCTGTTTAGGGCTATCAATGTCATATAGGGAGAAAAAACTATCCAGCAGGTGCATTTGGGCGCACATCGTCTTGGCCTGATTTAGCGTTAAAAAGGTAAGTTTATCTGGTTTAGCCTCCATGTAAAGCTCATCTCCAACTTTGGCCAATGCCACAATTGCTCTACCTAATACTGAAGTCAAAGTAGAAGGTTTTTAATAAAACTTTAGATAGAAAACGTTAGTTTCTGGAAAAATACCTTTCACATTTGGGCCTGGAATCAGACAATTCATGATCATTTCCAGTTAAAACCTGCAACTGATCTTTGCAAGTCCCCAGTTGCTTTTCTGATAGCTGGCAGTTGATTTTCTAGTCAAAGGTAAGGAAACATTGAGGGTGGTTTCATATAATTTCCATTAAGCGCAGATCAGGAAAAGCTTGGAATTAAACGGATTTATTTAATTAAGGAATAAAGCAACAACAGTCAACAACTCGACTTGACTACTTTTGTTGTTGTAAGTTTGCGAAAGGGGGCTCAAACACTGAACGTAAGACTTTTCATTTAAAATTGAATTTAATCGCTTTTAAGGGCACTGGAATCAGTTTGGCTTTGGCTCTTGAATCCAGTGTGTTAAGTTGACTAAATTTTCAGTCTTCAAAGTCTTTAACATGCAAACTACACTCAAAACCAATCAAAAACACCGGTAGTCAACTAGAAAATGCCCTGAGGATGCAGAAAGAAGCCACAAGCGCCCCAGTGGGAACTTTCAAACACAGACAAGCCGGCGCCCCCTTACCTGAACCGAATTTTCGCTAATAAGGCACACATATTAAAGGTCCATGGCAATTATTTGAAAAATTGAGCACAAATTGAGGTTAAGTGGGGGCCCCAAATCAGTTTTTTCAGGTTATGGCGCTCAAATAGTTGTTTTACCTGAGCAAAAGTCGCGTTGGCAACACTGAGCCACTTCATTCCTTTGGACATTTTTCTAGGTTAGAGCGCGCGTGTTTACAGAAACAATTTCCTTCGTTAGCTTTAAATTAATTTTTTATAATGAGTAGCAAAGCTGCACAGCCCCAATTCAAAGCCGAAGATGATCTGGCTACCCGCGTTATCGAGCTGGGTAAATCGCGACCTGACGGAATACCAAACAAAGATCTCCAGGAATGTTTGCCCGATGTGCCCCTTTCTGAGCTCACCCAAACCCTCAATGAATTGCTAAAAAACGGGACTTTCGAGTTGTTCGGCAACATGGGCGAGTTGTTCTATAAATTCAAAGATCCCAGCAAAAAAACCGCGGTTAAAGGCTCGGACAGTGAAGAGAAAGTTGTCTACAAAATCATCGAAGAAGCGGGCAACAAAGGTATTTGGATAAGGGATATTAGGTGAGTCGAAAACCAAGGCACAAGCAGGTGAAGAGTATGTATTTAACACCATTGTCCTGGGTTGTTTCAGGTTCAAATCCAATATAAACAACACGCAACTAAACAAGGTGCTGAAAAGCCTTGAAACCAAGAAGATAATTAAGGCTGTAAAGTCGGTGGCAGCCAGCAAGAAAAAGGTCTACATGCTGTTTGACCTGGACCCTGACAGCTCAGTAACAGGAGGAGCTTGGTATCAGGATCAGGATTTCGAAAGCGAATTTGTGGAAGTTTTAAACCAGCAATGCCATAGATATCTAGTACAGCGAATGGAGGATGCACTCAAACAGGGTAACCTCCCACAAAGCCTCACCAGCCCTCTCAGGCGATAAAACAGCATAATTTCCAGGTGGAGGCCCTTTGATGGTCCGCAACCGCGCCTATGCAGCTCCCTCGGAAGTCCAGAAGTTCATCTCGGATCTGGGCATCAGCAACGTCTCATTAAGCATAGAGGACATTGAGAGTATCCTCTATACCGTGGTGTTGGACAACCACGCTGAAAGGGTGACCGCAGCAAATGGCACGTACCTTTACAAGGCGGTTAATAAATTCCTGGACGTTCCGGGCTTAGTAAAAACCGCCTGTGGAGTGTGTTTGTTAACAGAGCAATGCGGTGTCACAGGTTCGATTAATCCTAGAAGTTGCGAGTATCTTGCAAATTGGCTCAATGAATTTTAGGACAGGATTTAAGGAGATTACGCTCGTGTCTGTGTTAATAATAATATATTAAATACCGAGTCTAACAAATAGTTCCTGATCACTTAGTTATTCAGGTTTACTTTCGTCCATCTCGATACATTTTTTGAGTGTCCTCCGAATTGATCATGGCGTTGGTCACTTCGGAGTTTCTTTTGCCATTGTGCAATGGGAGACGATAGGGGATGACTGGAACTTCAATTGGGGGGATGAACTCTTTGGGGCGTAGCTGGTAGGCCAACCAGCTGGCTAGTTGATGGGCGCCAGGACTAGCATACTAAAAAAATATAAATAATAAATAAATTCGCATGGAAAACGGATTTGTGCATACTTACATCACGCTCTATAAACCGGTATTCGTCATTCCCAGTTGGAAATCCATTGGAGAACTGATTAGTGATGACAATAAAGCAAAAAACTGAGCTGAGGGTTGTTTTTAACATTTTCCTTATCTAAATTAAGGCTTGCTCAGTTTTCAGTTGCTAAATTACCGCTAAACCAACGAAACACTGCCGATTATCATTTGGAGGCCTGCTATAAATACCTAGATTTCACCCACTGTCACCCCATTCGGCAATAACTGTTCAAGACATTCTTATTACTCGGTTATTAGAATCCTCTTAAAGTTATCAGCCGGAATCTGAAACTGGCAGCTCAGATAAATCCGCAGTTTCTTAATATAAATGCGCATTTTCCCTTTAAAATAAAAGATAATTGAATGGAACGTAAACAACCGAGAAGGGGAATTGGTATCAGAGAAAAACTATGATTTAATGTTCGCATGTTCTACTCTACTTTATTTTCCACTACATTGAAAACTCTCTCTAGAAACTCTAGTTTTCCTTATATGGGTTGATATCGGAAATGAATCGCACAACATCCCTGGAAAATTCTGGATTTCGCTTTCCGTTCAGTCGATTGAATCCATAGAGTTGCATCAGAGCGCTGCTCAGCTCGGAGTTTCTGGCCTGCAATCCATGCAGCTCTGGATCGCTCTGGTCTTCGTCCATTTGCGGCACTATGGGGTAGTTTTTGTAGAGGAGCTGTTTCCAGCACAGCTCGCTTTCTCTACTATGCGGGTCCTTAGGCAAAGGTGTGTTTTAAGAGCTACTCATTTTTTAAGTAGTTTTACTTACTATGAGGTCACATCGGATCACATTGGCGCGGACGCTCGATACGAAAAGAAGCATGCAAATTGACAAAAGCCTCAGCAACATCTGGAAAAGTGTAGTTTAGTTTATAAAATAATCTTCAATGAGCACTTTTTACCGTCATGATTTGAAGATTTAGCTGGGAAAATGGGCAATTTATATAAAGCCTGCAGGAGGAGCCGCAGGACACTAGAATTCTAGGTGCATTCTAGTAATATATAGGGAGTCGCTGCGGGAGTGGGTATTTAATGTTACATCCACATTAGCCTTATTCAAATAGTTTTTAGCAAATTAATATTGATAATGTGTCGACTTTTTCGCCGGTATTAACTGGGCCAATCTACAGGGTGAAAAATCAATATTCAAGCCCTGGAAGAGTAACTTGAGTGCAAAACATGTTAATGGAACAGTATATTGAGAGAGTCTAATGGATATTTTTAAAAGTTTAAGTTTCTCCATTAATTGAATCGATTTTTTCCTTGCACACTTTCTTAACATCTTTGTTGGAGAGTTTTTTTATTACTTTGATTAAATTTTTGTGTGAAACAATGCACACCTTGTTTGAAAATCCACAACTTCCGGAATATGGATATTAATTCTATTTTATTACTGCCGAATGTTCTAACAGGAATTTCTTGCTTTATTACCCTACCGATACTGACAAGTTAAGGCTTCCGCTATTTTATGACAATATTGGAGGAATTAATGGCAATAAATTAGATTGTAACTTTTCCCTTAATACTTGGATCATCACAAGTACGTATACGGGAAAGTATCCAAACATTGAAACTGGTATAATTAACCCCCCATTCGTCGTAAATCATTTCCAATTTGGGGGGTTTTTACGGGATGCGCATTTTATTGTTCGCATCAAAAGACGCTTTTTCGCGGCCATTATTTGAAACTGGTGAGTTTTTCAGGGGCCGTGGTGGAAAATAATTTCTTGCTGACGTTTCACAAGCACTAGAGACTAGCCTCCTCAGAGGTGTCGCGGTCAAAAGCGACTGGATTTTGCGCGATTTTCACATTTTCATTTTTTTCTCCTAAACTAGGCCTTTTATCGAAAAATGTTGTTCTTCATCAGTATCAGAGCGGTTTAGAGGCATTTAATGATGATTTTTCCGAATCGCTTCGAAAGGGGATTTTGGTGAAATTCGCAAAACCCTTTTTCTTTCGAAAAATCACAAAATATCTCTCAAACTAGAATTGTTAGTGGGATTCAAAGCACGCCCCTGGAGAGAGGAGCTCAAAGTGGACAGAAACGTCGGAAATAATTTTCTGATAAACTCAATAATAAGCGAGTTTCGGAGCATTTCTGATTTTCCTGCCAGTTTTAGAAAATTTTTCTTCACAAAATCGTCATTTCGCATAGGTCAAAATTTCCTCAAATTTTCACTGGGGAGGTCAAATTCAATCGATTTCGCCCCAAACAAACCGAAAAAAAGTGTAAAACCTAGCATTTTCAGAGTTCAGTGGCTCGCAAGCACTTTACATTAGGTTTAATGTGTTTGACGTCAGGATTTTGGAAAATTTTCATATTTTATTTTATCTCTCCTAAACTAGATCTTCTATAGAAAAATCTTGCTTCTGATCAAATATCGGGGCTGCATTTCAAAATGCTCAAATAGAAAGTTTTTGAGAAATTCTCGAAAACGTTGCTTTCAAAAATTGGCAAATTTGCCCAAGCCGGAAAGGATCGCCGAATTCTGAGAACGCCACTGAATAGAGGCGATCCAACTGCATAAAAAAGTTGATGTCTACTTTTTTCATGAACTCAATAATAAGCGAGTTACAAGGAATTTTCTGATTTTTCTTCCACTTTTGGGAAAAATTCCACA
This sequence comes from Dendroctonus valens, assembly GCA_024550625.1. Classification (NCBI taxonomy): domain Eukaryota; kingdom Metazoa; phylum Arthropoda; class Insecta; order Coleoptera; family Curculionidae; genus Dendroctonus; species Dendroctonus valens. The sequence continues at coordinate 418,102 of JAJTJO010000058.1, forward strand.
AAAAATCGAATTTTTTAAAATAATTTTTTATTTTTATTTATAATTTTCGTCACATTTTCACCAGAGAAGCCAAATTTAATTAATTTCGCCAAAAAAAGAACGAAAAAAAGTGCAAAAACTACCATTTTCAGAGTTTAGTGGCTCGCATGCATTTTACATTGGATTTCACGTGATTAACGTCAGCATTTTGGGAAATTTTAATTTTTTCCTAATCTAGGCCTTCTATGGAAAAATGTCGCTTTTAATCGGGGCTGCATAGGCGCATCTAATGATGACTCGGCGAAATGCTCAAATAGAAAGATTTTGGGAAATTCTCGAAAACGTTGCTTTCAAAAATTGGCAAATTTGCCCAAGCCGGAAACGATAGCCAAATTCTGAGAACGCCACTTAATAGAGGCTATGCAACTGCATAAAAAAGTCGGTGTCTACTTTTTCATAACTCAATAATAAGCGAGTTACAGGGCATTTTCTGATTTTTCTGCCAATTTTGGGAAAAATTCCACAAAAATCGACTTTTTACACATCGACAGGTTAAATGTTCGTCAAATTTTCATCAGAGAAGCCAATTCAATCAATTTCGCCAAAAAAAAAGAAAAAAAAATGCAAAAACTAACCATTTTCAGAGTTTTAGTGGCTCGCATGCATTTTACATTGGGTTTCACGAGTTTAGCATCAGGATTTTGGGAAATTTTAATTTTTTTTCCTAATCTAGGCCTTCTATAGAAAAATATTGCTCTTAATAAATATCGGGGATCTATCGGGGTGATGACATTCTCAAAATGCTTTATTAAGAGGTTTTCGAGGAAATATCAAAAACGTTCTTTTCAAAATCGCAAATATTTCGCAAACTGGGAACGGTGGGCCGAATTTTGAGCACGCCACTGCATAGAGCAGCTCAAACTGCATAAAATAATTGAAATCCACTTTTTCGTATACTCATAGTAAGCGAGTTACAAAGTATTTTCTGATTTTTCAGCCAATTTGGGGAAAAATTTCACAAAAAATCAACTTTTTTGACGGGCCAAATTTTCGCCTAATTTTTACTGGGAATGTGGAATTCAATCAATGTTCGCACAAAAAACCCGAAGAAAAAGTGCAAAAACGATCATTTTCAGAGTTCAGTGTCTCGCATGCACTTTATATTGGATTTATTTAACGTGAGTGGCGTCAGGATTTTGAGAAATTTTAATTTTTTTCCTAATCTAGGCCTTCTATAGAAAAGTTGCTCTTAATAAAATATCGAGGATCTATCGGGCCATCTAATGATGACATTCTCAAAATGCTTATTAAGAGGTTTTTGAGAAAATACCAAAAACGTTGTTTTCGGAACTCGCAAATATTTCCCAAACTGGAAACGATAGCCGAATTTGAGCTCGCCACTGCATAGAGCCGCTCAAAGTGCATAAAAAACTTGGTATCCCACTTTTTTGTAAACTCAATAGTAAGCGAGTTACAGGGTACTTTCTGATTTTCCCTGCCGATTTGGGAAAAAATTTCACAAAAAATCGACTTTTTTGACGGGCCAAATTTTTGTCGATATTAGCGGGGGATGTCGAATTCAATCAATTTCGCACAAAAAAACCCGAAGAAAAAAGTGCAAAAAACGATCATTTTCAGAGTTCAGTGTCTCGCATGCACTTTTATATTGGATTTATTTAACGTGATTGGCGTCAGGATTTTGAGAAATTTTAATTTTTTTTCCTAATCTAGGCCTTCTATAGAAAAAGTTGCTCTTAATAAAATATCGAGGATCTATCGGGCCATCTAATGATGACATTCTCAAAATGCTTTATTGAGAGGTTTTTGAGAAAATACCAAAACGTTGTTTTCGAAAATCGCAAATATTTCCCAAACTGGGAAATGATAGCCGATTTTTGAGGCTCGCCACGGCATAGAGCCGCTCAAAGTGCATAAAAAAGTTGGTATCCACTTTTTTGTAAACTCAATAGTAAGCGAGTTACAGGGTATTTTCCTGATTTTCCTGCCGATTTGGGAAAATTTCACAAAAAATCGACTTTTTTGAGGGGCCAAATTTTCATCGAATTTTTACTGGGGATGCCGAATTCAATCAATTTCGCACAAAACACCCGAAGAAAAGTGCAAAAACGATCATTTGCAGAGTTCAGTGGCTCGCATGCACTTTACATTGGGTTTAACGTGATTGACGTCAGGATTTTGGGAAATTTTCATTTTTTTCCTAATCTAGCCCGTCTATACAAAAATGTGGTTCTTAATAAAATATCGGGGCATCTAATGATGACATTCCCAAAATGCTTTATTAAGAGGTTTTTGAGAAAATATCAGAAACGTTGTTTTCAAAAATCGCAAATATTTTCCAAACTGGAAACGGTGATCGAATTTGGAGCGCACCACAGTATAGAGCCGCTCAAACTGCATAAAAAAGTTGGTATCCACTTTTTTCAAAAACTCAATAGTAAACGAGTTACAGGATATTTTCTGATTTTCCAGCCGATTTGGGAAAATTTTCGAAAAAATCGACTTTTTTGACGGGCCAAATTTTCATCGAATTTTTACTGGGGCTGCCGAATTCCATCAATTTCGCACGAAAAAAAACCGAAAAAAGTGGAAAAGTTATCATTTCAGAGTTCAGTGGCTCGCTTTGTTGGCCCCTGACTGGTTCATCTGTTCTTCCTAAACTAGACATTCTACGGAAAAATGTTGCTCTTAATCAAAAATCAGGTCTTTATAGAGGCATCTAATGACTTTTTCAAATGCTCCAAGAAAAGATTTTCGAGAAAATTTTCCCGAAAAGTTCCTTCAATAAATTTGATTTGCTTCAAACTTTCCTCACCCAGCAAATCTTCATAGAATTTAAATGAGTTTGCCATCTCTTCAAGCCACCTTTTTTAAGCTTCTCAGTTAATCCGTCAAAATAATTCATTGGGTTTTATCATTAAGAAACTTCACGATTTTCTTTATTTCCATATAAAAAAAAATAATACAAAAATAGGCACTAAAACACTGGAATGGCCTTCTGCGGTCTATCACATATATCGTCGTCCAAGTACATGAGATATAGGAATGTAAAGTACAAGGCAGGAGCACTGAGAAGGTGCCAAACATCGTGCTTATCATAAAAACCGAGCAAAACACATCCTTGGTTCCATTGTCTCGATTCTGCCGGTGTGACCTTAAAAAATTTATGGATGATTTTTGATTTGAGACAAACCGGCAACTTACTGTCCATAAGGTGGCAGCATCCAGGAAAAAAATACCTGCAGCTACCCAAAAAAGCAAACTCAAAATGCCGAAAAAGCAAGATTCCATACTAATCTTTTCCTTGTGGATGATCTGAAAGCGAATAATCAGCTTGGCTAAATCTGGTTTCCTTTGCGTAAAACCTACCTTCATCAGGGAATAGTACGTAATGTGAAGAACGGTATTGGCCATTAACAGACCCAGTAAAAAACGTGCCAAAATCCGTAACATTCTCGATATAAACGTACAATCCCACTCCGAGAATGGTAAAATTGGTAAGATTCGCCGTGCAGACCAATACAAATCGAGCTAAAACGCTTGGTAAGAGCGGGAACAACAAAGGGTTTAGGGACTTACCTCTACGCAAAGGCACGAAAATCTCCTTACAAAGCCCAGAAGCTCTATAACACACTTGCAATTGATGAATTCCGTATATCACAAAGTTCAAATAGTAAATTTTCAAGGAGAGGATTATGATTAAGGCTGCATATCCTATGAGGAAAACCACCCAGATCACTAGTGTTCCATCGAGTATCCCTACCAATGGCTTAAAATTAAGCAAATTCATTAAAGGTCGTTGTTTGATGAGCTGAAACTGATGAGTTTTGCGATTGAACCTGAAGATGCAAGCACTTGTGCTAACCGAAACGCCAGGACAAAACCTTAAAAGCCCAAAAAACTCACCAGTTTCAAACAGAGAGAGTCTCTACCTCCAATAAAAATTGCGATTCCAACACACTGAATGTTAGAGTAGGCGGTCGCGTTGATATCGGATGTCTATTTTGCTACAGTTTTACATTATGAGAACAGCCATCACATACCTAAACTTGTATCTATAAAAAATACAGTGCACTTTCCGTTATCCAAATGGCTGCAATCTCAAGTGCTTGTTGCGTTCTTGCAGGTGCGGACTTACCAAACTGGTAGTTAGATTGACTCGGACATATGTGATAACAAGCGGAAAGAAGCCTTCGATGGTCAAAAAGCCAAACCCATCGCGTGGAATAAACCATAATGTACCGGAATCCATTATCCTGCAATGATCATGAGTATCTATTTATTTTCCTGCATGTTTATCCTGCAAGTGTTTAATAAGAGCCACTTGTACGTTCGAATGCTTTCGTGATTAAGCCGGTTGAAGATGAAACTGCTGGTCATTCAACGAAAACTGGTCAGGTATGGTGGATATGCCTACCTTAGTGATTCTGATTCGATACTGTCTGTCCAGTACGGCCAGTATCAGGAATATGCCGATGAAGATGTAACCGACGTTGGAGAAAATGTGATTAAAGTCGCTGAATCCAAAAGCGGGATGAGCGCATAAGAAGTTGTAGTAGCAAACGTCCTGATTTCCAGTCAGATTCACTACCTAAAATCCAAATAGTTTCATCAAAGTTTGTCTTCAAGCCAAAAACTATCACGAAAAAACTAACTCTTTTCTGAGAAAAGCACGGTCTCTTTGTGCTCGCGAAACACTTTCCTCAACATGGACTTACCCTTTGGTAAGTTACGACTAATTGTATCACAGGAATGCTATAAAATAAGGCAATACTGGCAGTGTGCGACAAGTAGTTGAAAGCTCTTTGCCTGATCCGTTTCGGATATTTTGCAAACGTATCCACTGTCAGGTCTTTAGATTGGATGATTTTGTTGATTTCCTCATCGGTAAGGGGCTCGATGTAATCGCGAATATCCAAAGCTGGAAGAAAAAACCCGGTAGTAAAACACCTTTTCGATCCATTACATTGCTGAAGCGAATAAGGCTTGGGCGGTTGTCGATCTCTGAAGATGCTAACCAGGTGTGCTAGCGAAACGTCAGGTCCAAATTCCTATTGTTTTAGATTCTTTGAACGCTTTTATGGTGTAGAAAATCCTGTTAGTCAAAGCTTTGAGAAAGGGAAAACCTGTTTGATTTTTGCGACTTTTCAAAGCTTTCGGCCATTAATTCACGAAAATTAACTTACTTTCAGTCTTCAGGCGTGATATTGTTCCGAATCGGTTGAAAACGAACACAATTCCCGTAAACAGCAGCCCAAAAGCCGCAACTACCGTCAAAGTACCCATGCTGGCTAAAACATAGTCATGAGTACTGATGCTTTCCCTTATATTAAATGTAACGGTCGATATGATGGTGTTTTCCATTACTGAGGAGGACCGAATCATGGGAATAATGGAACTTTCCTGGCTGCATTCGTAGTCATCGGGTTTTGCCACCACCACCAAAAAAAATCCTGCTGGATATCTCCTTTTCTATACATAAAAAAATATCATTTTTTAACTACTGCACAGTTCAATTTTCTGTGATTTTATCCCTCAAATACTCACCGCAATTGTAATAGCTCCCTTCTTATTAACCGTTTGATAAGTGCCTTCATATTTAATGTCCTTATTCGTGTCCATAACTGGGCACTGAAATTAATCCATAATCGATTCGGTTCAGTTGTGCACATCAATATTAAGCATAAAAGCGCATCAGGTGAAACCCAGCCTTCCTCAATGGTATAAACATTGAGGCTTTTGCTCTTTTTTGAGTTTTTTTTTCGAAACATGTCACAACGGGCTTCTGTATTGTATCGAACCAAAAATATTAAGCACACATGAAGATTTCCAAAGCAAATAGACACCGCTGACCTTTTATAGTAAGCCAAACAAGATATGGGTAATCAAATAAAATGCCCAAAGTGAAAATAACTATTTCAAGATTAGAAACCTAATTGACTTTTGTATATCTGCTGATAAATGCAGGATTAACTGCTAAATGAACAGATCAATTTGGAGATTATCAGAAACGTTTGGATTTTCTGTTGATCAAACACCTATAAAGATGCAAGCCCGACAAAAAACTCAGCAGCTTCGAAACTTACCGCACTGTCCTGTACAGAAATGGTAAGACAGACATCATCGGTAGAGTCCACTTCAATCACAACCGTATCTGTGCAATTCTCATCAAAGGCGAAATATTTATATCTGGATTGCGATGGAGATACCATAACAGTATAGTCGATGTCACGTTTCATGAAAAAATCCAGCTCCTGTTCCAATATTATCGTGACTGAAACATTAGTGGGCGACGATGTGGAAACGGCCACAATAAAGGTCTGGGTAAGCACTAAAGGACCCACGAAAAACCTGCAATTAAGCATTCACTGGCATTGAAAATCCTAAATTCATTTAGCTAGAAATCTCACTGGAATCTTCATAGTTTATGATGGATTGCATGTCATCGTGGCAGAGAGTCTTCGAAGTGTTGTAGAAGAGCATAGATTTGTTACTATGACTAGTTTCGATCACCTGAGGAATTGTCCAAGAAGAAACTTGTCTGGCTTGTCGCACCACCAACAGTATTGGTAGATCTCTGGTGGCATCTGAGGACCAGGCTCTTACTGTGTACGGGTTTGAGGCCTTGAATTTAACCCATTGGAATAAACAACTTTTTTCTTTCTATTCTATGTCGCTCTGTAACTGTTCTACTTACGTTGGATGATAGATAAGTCAAGACAAACTCGTTGTATGCACTCACTTGGACCGTCTTCTCGGTTTCAAATTTCACAGTTTCATTGATGATGACCAGGCCGCTTAAGTCGGACACTGCAATTGAAGCTAGCAGTACCAGAATAGCATAGAAGTGAACATTTTTCATTTCTATATAAGCTGGGAAACCTGGAAGAATCCGAAAACGTTGACTCTCACTGGAAGGCGGTTGATAACACTTTAATTACTCAAAATATATATTTAAAGTGATTTCCGATGTATTGGTTCTCTGATTAGAATAAAGATAATTCTTTAAATAGATAATGGGGTTTTATCGTTTACACAGCGTTACTTTTCCGAACTTACCTAATCGCTAGTAAGCAATGAGTGTTTAAAATAATTTCAAATTAAGCATCCTTGAGTTTAGCACAAGTGGGAAGATTTTTGCTATTTTCTGCTTTTTGATGCTTAATCTGGGCTGCTTTTCGCAAATTACTAGCTGAGTGCAGATGAAGTGAAATTAACAGTTTTGGATAATCAAAGCAACAAATTTAGTGATCAAAACAGTTCATTTGGTGATCACTTTATGGGAATCGTGGAGTGTTTTAGAATAATTGGGGAAAAATGATATGTTTGCACTTAAAAAACATAAAAATTTTCGAAATACTGGCACTCTTTAGCAGCTTTATGTTTCCAAAGGAAGCAGGCTAAAAGAGGGTTATTATCAGCCCAACTCATCAACAACGTATTTATTGAAAAAAGTGACAATAAGACAGCAATTTTGTGAGTTACCCCTGCTCTTTTATCAGCAATTTTTAACCATTTTGGAACTGAAATAAGATGCTTCAGCATGAAAATGGCCCATTCTGAGTCAATTTATTCAAGAAAAACATCAACTTGAACTAAATTTTACGATAAATCAGCACTTTATTGTCAGCACGTGTAAAACCTTCGTATGAGCTGAAAGATTTTGTCTTTTCGCAAAAGAGCAGATAATTATTTGCGTCATTTTCACTTTCCAAAAGAAGCAGTTTTATTATTTATTTTATTTTATAAATCAGCATTTTCCGGATTGAGGACTTTTCTATTGGCACTCTTTAGCAGCTTTAATGTTTCCAAAGGAAGCAGGCACCAAAAGAGGGTTATTATCAGCCCAACTTAACGTACTTATTCTTTAAAAAAGAGGCAATAAGACAGCAATTTCTGATTTACCCCTGCCCTTTTATCAGACATGTTTAACCGATTTTGGAACTGAAATAAGATGCTTCAGCATGAAAATAGACCCACTTCTGAGTCGATTTATTCAAAAGACATAAACTTGAACTGAAATTTTACGATAAATCAGCACTATATTGTCAGCAAGTAAATGTAAAACGTTCGAATGAGCTGGAAGATTTTGTCTTTTCGCAAAAGAGCCGGTTGATTGATTGCGTCATTTTACAACGAACCGCCTATTAAAGACGCAAATTGTGCAATAAAGCAGCAATTTGGTGGTTGCAGTCTTTGAAACACACACTCATTGGCAGCAACATTGAGACTTACCGTAATTGTTATTACACCATTTATTGGCAAAATATTGAACCAATCTTTGATAAATAGACAATATTTTACTAATTGTTAGCCTATTTTGGATAATAAGACAGCAATTTGATGTTGCGGTTTTCTTATCGTCCAATTTTAACAGTTTTAACTGGTACTAGAACTTTCCGTACCATTTAATCATTTTTTATCAATCAACACCGCCATGTCAGCAAAGTAAGTCCAACTTCAGTAATGCTGGTTTATTATCAGCAATGGCAACTCCGAAACGAGTTTTACCAGTGGAATCCATCCAGCCAAAGTAGCTTAAACTTCGGAGTTTTTAAGGCTCTTAGGCAGTCGTGAAAAACAGTGTTTCTTAACGTTTCGCACGAGTGACCATGCAACCATCAATCAACGATTTTCGAAAGCAACCAAGCAAACGACTTTAAAGAAACAGCATGTAATAAAACAGCAATAATTATCGGTTGAAAAGGGATTTTTAGACCCGGGTTTTGCCGATTTTAATTAAACCCTCACAACGTACCACTACGTTATGAATAATCAGTAATACATTGGAGCATTGCACACTAAATCAGCAATTTCCTGGGGGAGAATTTTTTCAGTTTTAATGATTCCAAAGGCAGTAGGCAAGGAAAGACGGTTGTTATTAGCTCAACTGATTTATTTATTGAAAAAGTGGCAATAAACCAGCAATTTTCTGACCAGCAATGTTTAACCGATCTAGGAACTGAAATAAGGTGTTTTAGCAAGGTAGTAGCCTGAGTTATGAGTCGATTTATTCAAGAAGCGAATTTTGAAATGAAATTTTACGATAAATCAGCATTTTATTGCCAGCCAGCGTAAAATCCTCGTATAAGCTGAAAAAGTTTAACTTTTTGCTAAACAGCAGGATGATTATTTGTATCATTTTACTACTAGCCGCCCTTTAAAGACGGAAATTGTCAAATAAAGCAGCAATTTGATGTTGCGGTCTGATTCTCGTCCAATTTTAACAGTTTTGGTAATAGAAAGCTTTCGGGGTTGCAACTCTTCAGACTGTTTACTGTAAACTGTTTCAGACTTGAAAAATGTCAATAAATCAGCACTGCTTTGTCAGCAAAGTATGTCCAACTTCAGTAATGCTGATTTATTATTAGTAATGGCTGCTCCGAAAGGGGTTTTATACCATTGAAGTTTGGGTGTAATGGAAAGGAGTATCGGACAACTCTGAAGATGCAAGAGAGTCAAGTTCAATCTTCATTATATTTTCTGCGGTTTTAGGCCGTGCAAAAGCATGTTTTCCTGACGTTTCGCAAGCAATAGTGGTGTGCATCTCCAGAGTGGTGCTGCGCCTTTCGAGTCGAGTTATTCAACTTTTAAATAAGTTTACCTGGTTACCTATGTGATAGACGGCAGCACACTGTGAATTTGCACTTGGTGGACCAAAAAAACACGCACAACCATTAAAATAATGGAAATTCCAGACAAAATAAATCTATCTATCTACCTGTTTGCAATGCGAGTAATAATCAACTAAGGCGAATTTATCGAATTGGCCAAATAGCTTTTTATCTTATCAATTATTGACACAAACTATGCTAACCGACTTGTTTCATTCCAGTTTATAGTTGTTTGTTTCCTTCAGTTTCGACTAATTCTCATCAGCATGGGCATAAAAGTGCCAATATCCAATGGAGTATTTATTGAGTTTCGCTTGAGTCTCGATGAAGAAGCAAAGAAGAATTGAGGAGGGAAGTTGCAAGGCCCAAACTATTTTCGAGCAAACAAAACTTTGCCTAGAAACTACCAGAAAAAAAGTTGTGCCAATTCTTACCATGATAAAAAAAGTGTTTCTTGCGGCTCTAATGCGGTTCTAGGAACAGGGTAGAGCAAACCGTATCAATAATAAATATCGGTGTCAACTGAATGAAAATTACCCCTCAAAGCCAATGACGACTTTCTTGTAAACTCTCTGCGGAAAACACTTCGATTTAGACTCTTGACCGGCTCGGCTGAAGAAATAGGTCAATATTGATGGCTTTCTGATGTCCATCTCTACATTTTTAATGCGTATTTTACTTTGATCAAAGTCGCACCTTTATACACTTGTTGGTCTTGAAAAATCTCCCCTTTTATCTAGGCTGGAAACAGAAAGTCAACCACTTTTAAAGCACATTTAACTTATTAATTTGCAGTCATTAAAATTAACCGTCAATTTCATTGAGTAGGTGGTTGATGTATGATAAATTATTATGAGATTATGATATAAATAATTGAGAGAGCGGTAAAATGACGCTTTATTGACGCTCAAGAGCTGAAGCAATTTAACTGATCGATTAAATAGTTTGCTGTTTTTTCAGGTTCAGGGACATTCGTTGCCATTTTCACTGCCATCGGTAAATACAGGGTGGATTCATTGGAAAACCACCACGAACCAAAGCAAGCACTTAAATCCGAATAGATGAGTAATGAAACGATTAAATTCTAAGAGGTTTCATTGACCCGCCAAATCATCCGGAAGGTTTCCACTTAAATCAGAAATTTTACGGCCCATTATAACTTTATTAAAAATCAATTTACTGTTTTGATCAACTGTGTAAATAAACCGGCATTGTTCTTATTTTTTTTCGGTGCCACTTTTATTAGGTTTATGGCTGTGATGTCTCTATTACGACGTATGATGAATCGTCTATTATATCTATAGCGGGACGATTATCTGGGAATGATTCAATGCAAATAAAACTATCCGCGAATTAAGAGTTTAAACAATATAAACAGGGTGAAGCAAAAAGATTCAGTTTGTTTCTTGAGGATTTTAGTTTCTGATCAGAAGATATACTTTGGTTTTTATAAGAAAAATAACGTATTTTCTTGAGTTTAAGTTGCAGTTTGAACTTTCGAAAGTCGATATTTGTCGTAAAGGCTCCAGAGGAATTATGGCAATTTTG
>JAJTJO010000058.1:436917-509781 GCA_024550625.1 Dendroctonus valens
TTAGAGCTTCAGAACCGGGATAGTCGATATTTTGGACCATTTTGAGCGCGCACGATCTTTAAGCGACAGTATTTCCTATTCATGGACTTAAATACTTTAAATTCGCATATAAAAGAACTTTTTAAGTCGAAAACAATCAATTGAGCTCAAAGAACGTGCATGCAAATTTCCGATTTTTGACCGAAAATTTCATAAGGAGTGGAAGTCGATTTTTTCAAAAAATATTACGTTTCTCAAAATGCCGCAAATTCTGCATAATTTTCATGAAATGGAAGCGAACAATGCAAGGAGCTGATAGAAAACCACTCTAGAAGCTTTAGGATCGAGATAATCGACATTTTAGATGCATTTAAAAGCAATTTTTTAGCTGTTCCGACCTTCAAACGTAGATATCTTCCTTATTGTAGACTCAAACACTGTATAAATGCACATCAGAAAGCTTTTTAGGTCGGAAACAGTCCATTGAGCTCAAAAACAAGCATGTCAAAATTTCGATTTTTGACCCAAAATTTCATAAGGGGTGGAGGTCGATTTTTTTGGAGGAATGCAAGGAGCTGATTCAAAAACACTCCAGAAGCGTCAGGCTCGAGATAATCGACATTTTTCTCGAATATCTTTCAAAAAACTACAAAAAATGTATCTTGGGCTCATACTTTGCGCTGCTAATACTGTGAGACCTGAAAACGAATCTGTTTTATGTCTGGAAACATTTCAAAGAAGACAAAACAAAAATTTTGAGGCTTGATTATGACGCCTTCTACACCCTGTATATTGCAAACGCAAAACATTTAATTGCAGAAAAAAATCTACTCTTTTTAGTTTTGGGACACACAGTACAGTTAATATTCCAGTGAGTTGTTCAACAACTAAAGGAGACCCCACATGGTCTGACTTGTTCAAGGCCAAAAAATTGTCCTTTCATCCAGATTTTAAGCAAATCTGGCCCAAATTGAAGAATGATGGTCAGCGATAAATTGCAAAAAAACAACGCAAGAAAAATGCATTTTAAGCGCAGCTTTTTTTTTCTATTTACAAAAAACTGTAGAAAAAACTACCCAGATAAACTGGCAGGGATAAAAAATGCAGATTTCCTTCATAAACTGGCTGAAACTTACAATTCCTTCTCTTTAAAGTTGCGTGGAATGAAGAAATAGCACACCAACTGAAGAGTTACTCCCAATCAAGCTCCCAGATGAACAGGTCACATTTCTATTCACAATTTTCCAATGCTTGAAATGGGGAATTTTTCGAGAAAAACCGTGTTTCGGACGTAAAATGTGCGCTTCAAGCCGACGTCGCCGACGCGTACCAGAAGAACGAATGAACGGTTATGAGCAGGAATCCCGGAGTCCGGAGTAAACTATGCCGGTCAAAACATCATTCCGATCTCGAGCCGCCCCGCTAGTTCTTTCTTCGTCGTATGCATTCCGAGCAACTTTTCCACATTTTACTCAACATCTCGTTTTATCATTCGATAGCGGCGGCTTTAAAAAAAGATGCCCATCCACTTCCACCTAAAACCAACAGAAATCGAAGCATGTCGTTACTCGATACAAAATCCTTTCGCAGCCAGCGACGCTAATTAGAAGATGAGATCTGCATGCTTGATGGAAACCATTGACGTAACTTGATCAAAATGAAAAAGTTTAAGTTAAAAGAGTAAAAGTATAAATAACTTTGGTTGAATGGTAAATGTTGAAATAAAGCCTTTCTTTTTTGTTATTTTTTTTTGTATTTTTTTTTAGTTTTTAATTATCTGTTTCAATCACATTAATGACTCCTTTGTCAACTTCAGCAACTCACTAGAAATCTACGGAATTAAATACATATTTGCCCTAAGAAAACTGGGTGTAATCTTCTACGTTATCCCAAAGTCCAAAGATCCAGGAAACGAGAGTATGGGAATTAGTCGAGAGACAGTGATAAAATTTAATCTGAAATGGGAAATTTTCTCACAGTTAATCAGTCTGGTCTACATTATGGACTTTTTATCACAATATATTTAAAATTGTTCGAAATTTTAGGGGTTTTAGTCAGTTAAAGTGCAAATTTCGGTCAAAAAGCAGCTTCAATTTGATCGTTTATGCAGCTTAATATTGATCGCAGTTTTTTGGACTATTAAAAAAAATCATTGTCTAAATTGAGACTTAAAAACAGAACCATAATAAAATGAAATAAACATAGTACAAAAGTAGCAAAGAGAAAGTATCGAAGCTTTTTAAATTTGCCTCAAATGTTTCGTATCCAGTTTCATACTGAACAATTTTATCTGATGATGGCTGGAACAGCGAAACGTAATTGATTTTCACTTCCAAAAAATAGGATTCTTTGGATAGGATAGGATCTTTGGATAGGATCCAAAAAATAGGATTTCTTCCAATGGAACGGAAACAAATCAGAAAATTCATTAAAATTACAGTAAAAACTAGCATTTTTTGCGTAAAAATCGAAACGAAAATTTTCAAAAATTCAGGACTTGCAAGCATAAAAGCACAATTTGTAGTTTATGCTTTTTGCAACTTTTTTTTATTCTCCAGGAACATTAATTTTTTTTAATCCAGGAGTATTTTTCTTTTGCAATTTTTTTTTAATATTTCTTTCTAGAGCCTTTCTCAGCTTTAGTCTACTGAGAAAACTTTAAAAAATTCATCGGCGATTTTAATTAAATCAACATAAAACCATCTACACACAAACAACCAAAGAATTGAAAATATGGAATAAAAAGGATTGAAAAACGCATTCAAAAACAACGTGATCAATTTATTTCAAAAACCAAAATATAAAACAATGCTTTTATCCATTAGGTCCTCAGTCATGGAATGCATGCTACGAGCCTAAAAGGAAGGATGCGTAAATTAACTGAGAAGAAAACCCTTCTGGAGTGATCTTACTTAATTTTTCTGATTCAGATTGTGCGGGAATTTCCCGTTTTTTCTTCAAAATGTAGTTGCGAATGTAGAAATCGCCAAACAAAATGATCATGAAAATATTCTGCGGCACAAAGAAAAACGGCACCAGCTTTGGATAGTTGCAGTTGCTTCGGAAGAACAGCTGCCCATAAATGCAAATTAAAAACGCGAACTGAATCTAAAACAAAACAAAACAAAACAATTTTCAGCTTCAGTCCGTTTTGCTGGGGTTATTGGAATGTCGTTGACAGGAATTTGGTCCTGACGTTTCGCTCGCACGTATAGTTGGCATCTTCAGAGGTTTGTGCAATCAACCCGACAATCGAATAACCCCAATAACACGGATGTAAGTTTTGGGAGTGTTATTTTCAGGAGGACAAGCAAAACTTACCAATTGAGCCTGAGTAATAAATCGCTTCAACCATAATACTCTTCCATATTTACTGTTATAGGACGTCAGCAGGTAATACGAGTACAAAATCATGTGAACTGGTGCATTGGCCATTCCAACAAAATAGGAATGTCCTCCTCCAAGAAATTTTACCCCAACCATCCGAGTCCAACCATGCCGAAGTGATGGTAGGTATGGAGGAAACTGATATGGGTGGTTTTTTTTCGAAGCGTGAAAAAGATCTATTGGAAATAAGGCATTTACTCGTCTAAGAACCGACCGATGTAAATATGAGCGTGTTTAATAAAAATCTTATTTAATATCTAAAGAAAATTTGGAAGTTCTAACTGGGTTCCGGGAAATTGTGGTATCAGTATTTCATAATCAAGTAATACGAAACTTCCAAAGTTTTACGTACGGTGTCCAAAAGATCCATAATCTTCACGATGAAAAAGAGGTAAGTTAAGCTGAGAAACTTCCGACCCCAATAACTGTCTGAATAATCCACCTCGCCGCAGGTCCAGGCGATTTCATTTCGAGCTAAAAAGATCTAAAAAGTCGACATTTTTTAAAGAATTGATCTCTTATGGTGTGGTGTTCTTGTAACATCTTTAAGTCCCTTGGGAGATAATAGCCATTTTATTGCAATAAGCTCAAAATACCAAGGATTTGGCATGTAAATGCAGTTTTTTTTAACTTTTAGATACTCACAAAAAACACTATGTATCCATTGGCGATAATTTGCATAATATTGTAAAGCATAATGATTTTTTTTCAGGCTCAAATGGTGGGTGGTCTTTCATGTAGTTGGGCCCCCAGTTCAGAATGAATTTAAACCACAAATAAATTATGAAAAATAACAGGAAGTGGCGTAGACATAATGGATAAATCCAGGGCACGTGGATCTGAAAACGAAAAAATCCATAATTTAACATTTCCGCACAGATTGGCTGAGATTTGAATAATGGCATTCAATATTAGGGTTTGTACAAAGGCGCCAAAGTGACCTAGAATACCCGAGATGTTGGGAAAATTTGGATCCATTGTTTAAAATAAGTCGAAAATGGGCGATAATTCCAGTGAAAAATGTTACCATCGGATCCTGAACTGATTTTGCGTCCTTTACAGCCTTGAATGGCTTTTAGTCCAAGGAGTCAAGTAAATATTAAAACGGATTAAATTCATAGTGTAAAAGTCTAGAAGTCAAGAAGAATCTACTTAATTAAAGACAGGTTTAGTGTTAAAAAGTTGCTGCTAATGCGCCTCCTCAAGAACCCAGGGAGGAGAACCGTCTAATTAATCAATTTCCCTCAATATTAAATGCAACACAACCTGAATACATTATAAATCAATGTCACTCTATCTATGTAAATTGATAAATACCTGCGATATCATCCATTAACCAAAAGTATCCTCATACAAGCGCTAAGTATTAAAGCCATTTTCGGTCCTTCGATGAGCGATTTCACTGATAACTCACTGAAATCAGGCCTAACATTGATTTGGAAAAAATGCGTACCGTCTTTCCAGTGCCACGAAACCAAATTAAGTAAAACCCGTATTGAAACGACCAAAAACCTTTGACATCGAAATACCAATGACTGCGTGCTTATGCTAAATAGTAAAGAGCCCGAACGAAATTAATTCCATTGTTTTTAATTCCGACAGCAAAAATCTGAGAAATTGTGGCTGTTTCCAACAGTTTCTCAGCAGTTTTCCAATGTGCAAACACAAAGCGGTTTAAATAAATACTTATTTACTATAGAAAAACAAACAACCACAGATCATGCTTGACTTATTCAGAATCACTTTCCCTTAACAGAACGTTGCTTCAAAGGTCACTTCAAATGGGCCTTTAAATAATATTCCCCCAACTTCATTCGCTCTTTTGCCGCATTTTTATCAGCTTTCACTTGACAAATACGCTCTGCTCCTTCGCAAATTCTTAAGGGCTCAGTTCTTTGCTGATCTTCTTGATGCTGGCTTGGAATTATTCGTTCCGCTCACCAAAGGCTGGCCAATCTTCATTGGCAATTGCCAACAATCCTCCTGTGTAAGCTCTTGTGGAGCTCCGCTCTTATTCACCTGAAAATTAGTCCTCAATCCCAATAAAGGTCATAAATAAACAGTTCAGGGTTTGTCACCTTATTCATCCTTGTGGGTAGCGAAGTTGTTCCTGTACTGGACTGCCCATCCGCATACGGGTTGAAACTGGAGACGATAAAAAAGCATTTCAAAAGTCGGATTCTTCAAGTCACGCAAAGGGGACTGCAATATAAACTTTTAAATCCCACTCAAACCTTAGTCGTCCAAGACTTGCCTGTCGCCTTTATCGAAATCCAGGCCAACATTCAGCTGAAAACGTCTGCAAATGCTACGGCTGCCCTTAAGGGCTTTAATGGAAAATTAATAGTGGTTGCCTCACTAATCCGGTATAGGAGAAACTCTGAACTGTTGAGAGTCACTTGGCTTCGAATGGATTTCGGCTTATGCGGGGCACCTAGCAAGAAAAACTATAATTATTGAATGGAAATTCCAAGATAAGTACCGACCATTAACGTAGTTTCCTGGCTATCATCTTACGTTCTGAAATTTCCAGCGTGATATCGTCATCTGAATGGCTAAAAAGCATTAGCAAATTGATGTAAAAGTCATGTCCAGCACAGATATGATTGGTTTTAGGGCCAGAATAGTCATCAAGGTGCAATACTTCGGGCTCCATAAGGCGCAACACTTGCGACAGCACAATATCATCTACTTTATACTTGAGCTTAAACTGTATGTGTCGCTGTTGGGGTTTAGCTCAATTGTTGAGCGATTCCAGCTGAAAATTCACTAATTCTGATCAACTATAACGAGAATTCGCGCACATCTCTTACCTTCCTATCTAGTTGGGGTTCCTTTCAACAACATTGCAGCATAGTTTTAACATGAACTTTACAGCAGATTGGAACAGTTTGGGGGCTGTTTAGGGCTATCAATGTCATATAGGGAGAAAAAACTATCCAGCAGGTGCATTTGGGCGCACATCGTCTTGGCCTGATTTAGCGTTAAAAAAGTAAGTTTATCTGGTTAGCCTCCATGTAAAGCTCATCTCCAACTTTGGCTAATGCCACAATTGCTCTCCCTAATACTGAAGCCAAAGTAGAAGGTTTTTAGTAAAACTTTATATAGAAAACGTTAGTTTCTGGAAAAATACCTTTCACATTTGGGCCTGGAATCAGACAATTCATGATCATTTCCAGTTAAAACCTGCAACTGATCTTTGCAAGTCCCCAGTTGGCTTTTCTGATAGCTGGCAGTTGATTTTCTAGTCAAAGGCAAGGAACATTGAGGGTGGTTTCATATAATTTCCCATTAAGCGCAGATCAGGAAAAGCTTGGAATTAAACGGATTTATTTAATTAAGGAATAACAGCAAACAACAGTCAACACTCTATTTGACTACTTTTGTTGCTGTTAGTGTGCGAAAGGGGGCTCAAACACTCAACGTAAGACTTTGCATTTAAAATTGAATTTAAATCGCTTTAAGGGCACTGGAATCAGTTTGGGCTTCCGGCTCTTGAATCCAGTGTGTTAAGTTGACTAAATTTTCAGTCTTCAAAGTCTTTAACATGCAAACTACACTCAAAAACGCCGGTAGTCAACTAAAAATGCCCTGAGGATGCAGAAAGAAGCCACAAGCGCCCCAGTGGGAACTTTTCAAGCACAGACGAGCCGGCGCCCCCTTACCTGAACCGAATTTTCGCTAATAAGGCACACATATTAAAGGTCCATGGCAATTATTTGAAAAATTGAGCACAAATTGAGGTTAAGTGGGGGCCCCAAATCAGTTTTTTTCAGGTTATGGCGCTCAAATAGTTGTTTATACCTGAGCAAAAGTCGCGTTGGCAACACTGAGCCACTTCATTCCTTTGGACAATTTTCTAGGTTAGAGCGCGCGAGTTTACAGAAGCAATTTGTTCCTTCGTTAGCCTTAAATTAATTTTTATAATGAGTAGCAAAGCTGCACAGCCCCAATTCAAAGCCGAAGATGATCTGGCTACTCGCGTTATCGAGCTGGGGAAATCGCGACCTGACGGAATACCAAACAAAGATCTCCAGGAATGTTTACCCGATGTGCCCCTTTCTGAGCTCACCCAAACCCTCAATGAATTGCTAAAAAACGGGACTTTCGAGTTGTTCGGCAACATGGGCGAGTTGTTCTATAAATTCAAAGATCCCAGCAAAAAAAAACCGCGGTTAAAGGCTCGGACAGTGAAGAGAAAGTTGTCTACAAAATCATCGAAGAAGCGGGCAACAAAGGTATTTGGATAAGGGATATTAGGTGAGTCGGAAAACCTAGGCACGAGCAGGTGAAGAGTGTGTATTTAACACCATTGTCCTGGGTTGTTTCAGGTTCAAATCCAATATAAACAACACGCAACTAAACAAGGTGCTGAAAAGCCTTGAAACCAAGAAGATAATTAAGGCTGTAAAGTCGGTGGCAGCCAGCAAGAAAAAGGTCTACATGCTGTTTGACCTGGACCCTGACAGCTCAGTAACAGGAGGCGCTTGGTATCAGGATCAGGATTTCGAAGCGAATTTGTGGAAGTTTTAAACCAGCAATGCCATAGATATCTAGTACAGCGAATGGAGGATGCACTCAAACAGGGTAACCTCCCACAAAGCCTCACCAGCCTCTCAGGCGATAAAACAGCATAATTTCCAGGTGGAGGTCCTTTGATGGTCCGCAACCGCGCCTATGCAGCTCCCTCGGAAGTCCAGAAGTTCATCTCGGATCTGGGCATCAGCAACGTCTCATTAAGCATAGAGGACATTGAGAGTATCCTCTATACCGTGGTGTTGGACAACCACGCTGAAAGGGTGACCGCAGCAAATGGCACGTACCTTTACAAGGCGGTTAATAAATTCCTGGACGTTCCGGGCTTAGTAAAAACCGCCTGTGGAGTGTGTTTGTTAACAGAGCAATGCGGTGTCACAGGTTCGATTAATCCTAGGAGTTGCGAGTATCTTGCAAATTGGCTCAATGAATTTTAGGACAGGATTTAAGGAGATACGCTCGTGTCTGTGTTAATAATAATATATTAATACCGAGTCTAACAAATAGTTCCTGATCACTTAGTTATTCAGGTTTACTTTCGTCCATCTCGGTACATTTTTTGAGTTTCCTCCGAATTGATCATGCGTTGGTCACTTCGGAGTTTCTTTTGCCATTGTGCAATGGGAGACGATAGGGGATGACTGGAACTTCCATTGGGGGGATGAACTCTTTGGGGGCGTAGCTGGTAGGCCAACCAGCTGGCTAGTTGATGGGCGCCAGGACTAGCATACTAAAAAAATATAATAATAAATAAATTCGCATGGAAAACGGATTTGTGGATACTTAATCGCGCTCTATAAACCGGTATTCGTCATTCCCAGTTGGAATCCATTGGAGAACTGATTAGTGATGACAATAAAGCAAAAACTGAGCTGAGGGTTGTTTTTAACATTTTTCCTTATCTAAATTAAGGCCTGCCAGTTTTCAGTTGCTAAATTACCGCTAAACCAACGAAACTACTGCCGATTATCATTTGGAGGCCTGCTATAAATACCTAGATTTCACCCACTGTCACCCCATTCGGCAATAACTGTTCAAGACATTCTTTATTACTCGGTTATTAGAATCCTCTTAAAGTTATCAGCCGGAATCTGAAACTGGCAGCTCAGATAAATCCGCAGTTTCTTAATATAAATGCGCATTTTCCCTTAAAAATAAAAGATAATTGAATGGACCGTAAGCACCCGAGAGGGGGAATTGGATATCAGAGAAAACTTTGATTTAATGTTCGCATGTTCTACTCTACTTATTTGCCACTACATTGAAAACTCGCTCTAGAAACTCTAGTTTTCCTTATATGGGGTTGATATCGGAAAATGAATCGCACAACATCCCTGAAAATTCTGGATTTCGCTTTCCGTTCAGTCGATTGAATCCATAGAGTTGCATCAGAGCGCTGCTCAGCTCGGAGTTTCTGGCCTGCAATCCATGCAGCTCTGGATCGCTCTGGTCTTCGTCCATTTGCGGCTCTATGGGGTAGTTTTTGTAGAGGGAGCTGTTTCCAGCACAGCTCGCTTTCTCTACTATGGCGGGTCCTTAGGCAAAGGTGGTGTTTTAAGAGCTACTCATTTTTTAAGTAGTTTTACTTACTATGAGGTCACATCGGATCACATTGGCGCGGACGCTCGATACGAAAAGAAGCATGCAAATTGACAAAAGCCTCAGCAACATCTGGAAAAGTGTAGTTTAGTTTATTAAATAATCTTCAATGAGCACTTTTTACCGTCATGATTTGAAGATTTAGCTGGGAAAATGGGAGAATTTATATAAAGCCTGCAGGAGGAGCCGCAGGACAGTAGAATTCTAGGTGCATTCTAGTAATATATAGGGAGTCGCTGCGGGAGTGGGTATTTAATGTTACATCCACATTAGCCTTATTCAAATAGTTTTTAGCAATTAATATTGATAATGTGTCGACTTTTTAGCCGGTATTAACTGGGCCAATCTACAGGGTGAAAAATTCAATATTCAAGCCCTGGAAGAGTAACTTGAGTGCAAAACATGTTAATGGAACAGTGTATTGAGAGAGTCTAATGGATATTTCTAGAAGTTTAAGTTTCTCCATTAATTGAATCGATTTTTTCCTTGCACACTTTCTTAACATCTTTGTTGCAGAGTTTTTTATTACTTTGATTAAATTTTTGTGCGAGAAAATGCAATGGTGACCACCTTGTTTGAAAATCCACAACTTCCGGAATATGGATATTAATTCTATTTTATTACTGCCGAATGTTCTAACAGGAATTTCTTGCTTTATTACCCTACCGATACTGACAAGTTAAGGCTTCCGCTATTTATGACAATATTGGCGGAATTAATGGCAATAAATTAGATTGTAACGTTTCCCTTAATACTTGGATCATCACAAGTACGTATACGGGAAAGTATCCAAACATTGAAACTGGTATAATTAACCCCCCATTCGTCGTAAATCTTTCCAATTTGGGGGGTTTTTACGGGAGGCGCATTTTACTGTTAGCATCAAAAGACGCTTTTTCGCGGCCATTATTTGAAACTGGTGAGTTTTTCGGGGGTTTTAGGCCGTGGTGGAAAATAATTTCTTCCTGACGTTTCGCAAGCACAAGAGACTTGCCTCTTCAGAGGTGTCGCGGTCAAAAGCGACTGGATTTTGCGCGATTTTCACATTTTCATTTTTTTCTCCTAAACTAGGCCTTTTATCGAAAAATGTTGTTCTTCATCAAGTATCAGAGCGGTTTAGAGGCATTTAATGAGGATTTTTCCAAAACGCTTCGAAAAGGGGTTTTGGTGAAACCCGCAAAACCCTTTTTTTTTCAAAAAATCACAAAATATCTCCCAAACTAGAATTGTTAGTGGAATTCAAAAGCACGCCCCTGGAGAGAGGAGCTCAAAGTGGACAGAAACGTCGGAAATAATTTTTCTGATAAACTCAATAATTAGCGAGTTTCGGAGCATTTTTGAATTTCCTGCCAGTTTTAGGAAATTTTTCTTCACAAAATCGTCAGTTTCCATAAGCCAAAATTTCCTCAAATTTTCACTGGGGAGGGTCAAATTCAATCGATTTCGCCCCAAACAAACCGAAAAAAAGTGTAAAACCTAGCATTTTCAGAGTTCAGTGGCTCGCAAGCACTTTACATTAGGTTTAATGTGTTTGACGTCAGGATTTTGGAAAATTTTCATATTTTATTTTATCTCTCCTAAACTAGATCTTCTATAGAAAAATATTGCTTCTGATCAAATATCGGGGCTACATTTCAAAATGCTCAAATAGAAAGTTTTTGAGAAAATCTCGAAAACGTTGCTTTCAAAAATTCGCAAATTTGCCCAAGCCGGAAACGATCGCCGAATTCTGAGAACGCCACTGGATAGAGGCGATCCACTGCATAAAAAAGTCGGTGTCTACTTTTTTCATCAACTCAATAATAAGCGAGTTGCAGGGCATTTTCTGATTGTTTCTTCCACTTTTGAGAAAAATTCCACAAAAAAATCGAATTTTTTAAAATAATTTTTCGATTTTCAATAAATTTCGTCAAATTTTCACCAGAGAAGCCAAATTTAATCAATTTTCGCCAAAGAAAGAACGAAAAAAAGTGCAAAAACTACCATTTTCAGAGTTTAGTGGCTCGCATGCATTTTACATTGGATTTCACGTGATTAACGTCAGCATTTTGGGAAATTTTAATTTTTTCCTAATCTAGGCCTTCTATGGAAAAATGTCGCTTTTAATCGGGGCTGCATAGGCGCATCTAATGATGACTCGGCGAAATGCTCAAATAGAAAGATTTTGGGAAATTCTCGAAAACGTTGCTTTCAAAAATTGGCAAATTTGCCCAAGCCGGAAACGATAGCCAAATTCTGAGAACGCCACTTAATAGAGGCTATGCAACTGCATAAAAAAGTCGGTGTCTACTTTTTTCATAAACTCAATAATAAGCGAGTTACAGGGCATTTTCTGATTTTTCTGCCACTTTTGGGAAAAATTCCACAAAAAAACGGATTTTTTGACAGGCGAAATTTTCGTCAAATTTTCACCAGAGAAGCTAAATTCAATCAATTTCGCCAAAAAAAAAACGAAAAAAAGTGCAAAAACTACCATTTTCAGAGTTTAGTGGCTCGCATGCATTTTACATTGGGTTTCACGTGATTAACGTCAGGATTTTGAGAAATTAATTTTTTTTTCCTAATCTAGGCCGTCTATGGAAAAATGTTGCTCTTATTAAAATATCGGGGATCTATCGGGGCATCTAATGATTACATTCTCAAAATGCTTTATTAAGAGATTTTCGATAAGATACCAAAAACGTTGTTTTCGAAAATCGCAAATATTTCCCAAACTGGAAACGATAGCCGAATTTTGAGCTCGCCACTGCCTAGAGCCGCTCAAAGAGCATAAAAAAGTTGGTATCCACTTTTTTTGTAAACTCAATAGTAAGCGAGTTACAGGGTATTTTCTGATTTTCCTGCCGATTTGGGAAAAATTTCACAAAAAATCGACTTTTTTGACGGGCCAAATTTTCGTCGAATTATTACTGGGGATGTCGAATTAAATCAATTTCGCACAAAAAAACCCGAAGAAAAAGTGCAAAAACGATCATTTGCAGAGTTCAGTGTCTCGCATGCACTTTATATTGGATTTATTTAACGTGATTGGCGTCAGGATTTTGAGAAATTTTAATTTTTTTTCCTAATCTAGGCCTTCTATAGAAAAAGTTGCTCTTAATAAAATATCGAGGATCTATCGGGGCATCTAATGATGACATTCTCAAAATGCTTTATTAAGAGGTTTTTGAGAAAATACCAAAAACGTTGTTTTCGGAACTCGCAAATATTTCCCAAACTAAAAACGATAGCCGAATTTTGAGCTCGCCACTGCATAGAGCCGCTCAAAGTGCATAAAAAAGTTGGTATCCACTTTTTTTGTAAACTCAGTAGTAAGCGAGTTACAGGGTATTTTCTGATTTTCCTGCCGATTTGGGAAAATTTTCACAAAAAATCGACTTTTTTGTCGGGCCAAATTTTCATCGAATTTTTACTGGGGATGCCGAATTCAATCAATTTCGCACAAAACACCCGAAGAAAAAGTGCAAAAAACGATCATTTGCAGAGTTCAGTGGCTCGCATGCACTTTACATTGGGTTTAACGTGATTGACGTCAGGATTTTGGAGAATTTTCATATTTTTTTTCCTAATCTAGGCCTTCTATAGAAAAATGTCGCCCTTAATAAAACATCGGCGTTCTATCGGGCCATCTAATGATGACATTCTCAAAATGCTTTATTAGGAGGTTTTCGAGAAAATACCAAAAACGTTGTTTTCGAAAATCGCAAATATTTCCCAAACTAAAAACGATAGCCGAATTTTGAGCTCGCCACTACATAGAGCCGCTCAAAGTGCATAAAAAAGTTGGTATCCAATTTTTTTTGTAAACTCAATAGTAAGCGAGTTACAGGGTATTTTCTGATTTTCCTGCCGATTTGGGAAAAATTTCACAAAAAATCGGCTTTTTTGACGGGCCAAATTTTCATCGAATTTTTACTGGGGCTGCCGAATTCAATCAATTCGCACAAAAAAACCGAAGAAAAGTGCAAAAACGATCATTTTCAGAGTTCAGTGGCTCGCATGCACTTTACATTGGGTTTAACGTGATTGACGTCAGGATTTTGGGAAATTTTCATTTTTTTCCTAATCTAGGCCGTCTATACAAAAATGTGGTTCTTAATAAAATATCGGGGCATCTAATGATGACATTCCCAAAATGCTTTATTAAGAGGTTTTTGAGAAAATATCAGAAACGTTGTTTTCAAAAATCGCAAATATTTTCCAAACTGGAAACGGTGATCGAATTTGGAGCGCACCACAGTATAGAGCCGCTCAAACTGCATAAAAAAGTTGGTATCCACTTTTTTCGAAAACTCAATAGTAGGCGGGTTACAGGGCATTTTCTGATTTTTCTGCCAATTTGGGAAAAATTTCAGAAAAAATCGACTTTTTTGACGGGCCAAATTTTCGTCGAATTTTTACTGCGGAGGCCAAATTCCATCAATTTCGCACGAAAAAAAAACCGAAAAAAAGTGCAAAAGTTATCATTTCAGAGTTCAGTGGCTCGCTTTGTTGGCTCCTGACTGGTTCATCTGTTCTTCCTAAACTAGACATTCTACGGAAAAATGTTGCTCTTAATCAAATATCATGGCTTTATAGAGGCATCTAATGATGACGTTTTCAAAATGCTCCAAGAAAAGATTTTCGAGAAAATTTTCCCGAAAAGTTCCTTCAATAAATTTGATTTGCTTCAACTTTCCTCACCCAGCAAATCTTCATAGAATTTAAATGAGCTTGCGACCTCTTCAAGCCACCTTTTTAAGCTTCTCAGTTAATCCGTCAAAATAATTCATTGGGTTTTATCATTAAGAAACTTCACGATTTTCTTTATTTTCATATAAAAAAAACAATACAAAAATAGGCACTAAAACACTGGAATGGCCTTCTGCGGTCTATCACATATATCGTCGTCCAAGTACATGAGATATAGGAATGTAAAGTACAAGGCAGGAGCACTGAGAAGGTGCCAAACATCGTGCTTATCATAAAAACCGAGCAAAACACATCCTTGGTTCCATTGTCTCGATTCTGCCGGTGTGACCTTAAAAAAATCAATATTTTATGGATGATTTTTGATTTGAGACAACCGGTAACTTACTGTCCATAAGGTGGCAGCATCCAGGAAAAAAATACCTGCAGCTACCCAAAAAAGCAAACTCAAAATGCCGAAAAAGCAAGATTCCATGCTAATCTTTTCCTTGTGGATGATCTGAAAGCGAATAATCAGCTTGGCTAAAATCTGGTTTCCTTTGCGTAAAACCTACCTTCATCAGGGAATAGTACGTAATGTGAAGAACGGTATTGGCCATTAACAGACCCAGTAAAAACGTGCCAAAATCCGTAACATTCTCGATATAAACGTACAATCCCACTCCGAGAATGGTAAAATTAGTAAGATTCGCCGTGCAGACCAATACAAATCGAGCTAAAACGCTTGGTAAGAGCGGGTACAACAAAGGGTTTAGGGACTTACCTCTACGCAAAGGCACGAAAATCTCCTTACAAAGCCCAGAAGCTCTATAACACACTTGCAATTGATGGATTCCGTATATCACAAAGTTCAAATAGTAAATTTTCAAGGAGAGGATTATGATTAAGGCTGCATATCCTATGAGGAAAACCACCCAGATCAATAGTGTTCCATCGAGTATCCCTACCATGGCTTAAAATTAAGCAAATTCATTAAAGGTCGTTGTTTGATGAGTTGAAACTGATGAGTTTTGTGATTGAATCTGAAGATGCAAGCCACTTGTGCTAACGAAACGCCAGGACAAAACCTTAAAAGCCCAAAAAACTCACCAGTTTCAAACAGAGAGACTCTCTACCTACCAATAAAAATTGCGATTCCAACCACACTGAATGTAGAGTAGGCGGTCGCGTTGATATCTGGATGTCTATTTTGATACAGTTTTACCATTATGAGAACAGCCATCACATACATAAAACTTGTATCTATAAAAAAATACAGTGCACTTTTCCCGTATCCAAATTGGCTGCAATTTCAAGTGCTTGTTGCGTTCTTGCAGGTGCGGGACTTACCAAACTGGTAGTTAGATTGACTCGGACATATGTGATAACAAGCGGAAAGAAGGCCTTCGATGGTCAAAGCCAAACCCATCGCGTGGAATAAACCATAATGTACCGGAATTCCATTATCCTGCAATTGATCATGAGTATCTATTTATTTTCCTGCCATGTTTATCCTGCAAGTGTTTAATAAGAGCCACTTGTACGTTCGAATGCTTTCGTGATTAAGCCGGTTGAAGGTGAAACTGCTGGTCATTCAACGAAAACTGGTCAGGTATGGTGGAAATGCCTACCTTAGTGATTCTGATTCGATACTGTCTGTCCAGTACGGCCAGTATCAGGAATATGCCGATGAAGATGTAACCGACGTTGGAGAAAATGTGATTAAAGTCGCTGAATCCAAAAGCGGGATGAGCGCATAAGAAGTTGTAGTAGCAAACGTCCTGATTTCCAGTCAGATTCACTACCTAAAATCCAAATAGTTTCATCAAAGTTTGTCTTCAAGCCAAAAACTATCACGAAAAAACTAACTCTTTTCTGAGAAAAGCACGGTCTCTTTGTGCTCGCGAAACACTTTCCTCAACATGGACTTACCCTTTGGTAAGTTACGACTAATTGTATCACAGGAATGCTATAAAATAAGGCAATACTGGCAGTGTGCGACAAGTAGTTGAAAGCTCTTTGCCTGATCCGTTTCGGATATTTTGCAAACGTATCCACTGTCAGGTCTTTAGATAGGATGATTTTGTTGATTTCCTCATCGGTAAGGGGCTCGATGTAATCGCGAATAACCAAAGCTGGAAGAAAACAAACCGGTAGTAAAACACCTTTTCTATCCATTACATTGCTGAAGCGAATAAGGCTTGGGCGGTTGTCGGTCTCTCAAGATGCTAACCAGGTGTGCTAGCGAAACGTCAGGTCCAAATTCCTATTGTTTTAGATTCTTTGAACGCTTTTATGGTGTAGAAAATCCTGTTAGTCAAAGCTTTGAGAAAGGGAAAACCTGTTTGATTTTTGCGACTTTTTTTTCAAAACCGTCAGCTGTTAGTTCATAAAAATTAACTTACTTTCAGTCTTCAGGCGTGATATTGTTCCGAATCGGTTGAAAACGAACACAATTCCCGTAAACAGCAGCCCAAAAGCCGCAACTACCGTCAAAGTACCCATGCTGGCTAAAACATAGTCATGAGTACTGATGCTTTCCCTTATATTAAATGTAACGGTCGATATGATGGTGTTTTCCATTACTGAGGAGGACCGAATCATGGGAATAATGGAACTTTCCTGGCTGCATTCGTAGTCATCGGGTTTTGCCACCACCACCAAAAAAAATCCTGCTGGATATCTCCTTTTCTATACATAAAAAAATATCATTTTTTAACTACTGCACAGTTCAATTTTCTGTGATTTTATCCCTCAAATACTCACCGCAATTGTAATAGCTCCCTTCTTATTAACCGTTTGATAAGTGCCTTCATATTTAATGTCCTTATTCGTGTCCATAACTGGGCACTGAAATTAATCCATAATCGATTCGGTTCAGTTGTGCACATCAATATTAAGCATAAAAGCGCATCAGGTGAAACCCAGCCTTCCTCAATGGTATAAACATTGAGGCTTTTGCTCTTTTTTGAGTTTTTTTTTCGAAACATGTCACAACGGGCTTCTGTATTGTATCGAACCAAAAATATTAAGCACACATGAAGATTTCCAAAGCAAATAGACCCCCGCTGACCTTTTATAGTAAGGCAAACAAGATATGGGTAATCAAATAAAAATGCCCAATGTGAAAATAACCATTTCAAGATTAGAAACCTAATTGACTTTTGTATATCTGCTGATAAATGCAGGATTAACTGCTAAATGAACAGATCAATTTGGAGATTATCAGAAACGTTTGGATTTTCTGTTTCTGGATCAAACACCTATAAAGATGCAAGCCCGACAAAAAACTCAGCAGCTTCGAAACTTACCGCACTGTCCTGTACAGAAATGGTAAGACAGACATCATCGGTAGAGTCCACTTCAATCACAACCGTATCTGTGCAATTCTCATCAAAGGCGAAATATTTATATCTGGATTGCGATGGAGATACCATAACAGTATAGTCGATGTCACGTTTCATGAAAAAATCCAGCTCCTGTTCCAATATTATCGTGACTGAAACATTAGTGGGCGACGATGTGGAAACGGCCACAATAAAGGTCTGGGTAAGCACTAAAGGACCCACGGAAAAACCTGCAATTAAGCATTCACTGGCATTGAAAATCCTAAATTCATTTATCTGGAAATCTCACTGGAATCTTCATAGTTTATGATGGATTGCATGTCATCGTGGCAGAGAGTCTTCGAAGTGTTGTAGAAGAGCATAGATTTGTTGCTATGACTAGTTTCGATCACCTGAGGAATTGTCCAAGAAGAAACTTGTCTGGCTTGTCGCACCACCAACAGTATTGGTAGATCTCTGGTGGCATCTGAGGACCAGGCTCTTACTGTGTACGGGTTTGAGGCCTTGAATTTAACACATTGGAATAAACAACTTTTTTTCCTTCTATTCTATGTCGCTCTGTAACTGTTCTACTTACGTTGGATGCTAGATAAGTCAAGACAAACTCGTTGTATGCACTCACTTGGACCGTCTTCTCGGTTTCAAATTTCACAGTTTCATTGATGACGACCAGGCCGCTTAAGTCGGACACTGCAATTGAAGCTAGCAGTACCAGAATAGCATAGAAGTGAACATTTTTCATTTCTATATAAGCTGGGTAACCTGGAAGAATCCGAATGCGTTCACTCTCACTGGAAGGCGGTTGATAACACTTTAATTACTCAAAATATATATTTAAAGTGATTTCCGATGTATTGGTTCTCTGATTAGAATAAAGATAATTCTTTAAATAGATAATGGGGTTTATCGTTTACACAGCGTTACTTTTCCGAACTTACCTAATCGCTAGTAAGCAATGAGTGTTTAAAATAATTTCAAATTAAGCATCCTTGAGTTTAGCACAAGTGGGAAGATTTTTGCTATTTTCTGCTTTTTGATGCTTAATCTGGGCTGCTTTTTGCAAATTACTAGCTGAGTGCAGATGAAGTGAAATTAACAGTTTTGGATAATCAAAGCAACAAATTTAGTGATCAAAACAGTCGTTTGGTGATCACTTTATGGGAATCGTGGAGAGTGTTTTAGAAGAATTGGGGAAAAATGATATGTTTGCACTTAAAAAACATAAAAATTTTCGAAATACTGGCACTCTTTAGCAGCTTTAATGTTTCCAAAGGAAGCAGGCACCAAAAGAGGGTTATTATCAGCCCAACTCATCAACAACGTATTTATTTGAAGAAAAAAGTGACAATAAGACAGCAATTTTGTGAGTTACCCCTGCTCTTTTATCAGCAATTTTTAACCAATTTTGGAACTGAAATAAGATGCTTCAGCATGAAAATAGGCCCAGTTCTGAGTCGATTTATTCAAGAAAAACATCAACTTCAACTGAAATTTTACGATAAATCAGAACTTTATTGTCAGCAAGTGTAAAACCTTCGAATGAGCTGAAAGATTTTGTCTTTTCGCAAAAGAGCAGGATAATTATTTGCGTCATTTTCACTTTCAAAAAGAAGCAGTTTTATTATTTATTTTATTTTATAAATCAGCATTTTCCGGATTGAGGACTTTTCTATTGGCACTCTTTAGCAGCTTTAATGTTTCCAAAGGAAGCAGGCAACAAAAGAGGGTTATTATCAGCCCAACTTATTTAAAAAAAAAGTGGCAATAAGACAGCAATTTTGTGATTTACCCCTGCCCTTTTATCAGACATGTTTAACCGATTTTGGAACTGAAATAAGATGCTTCAGCATAAAAATAGGCCCATTTCTGAGTCGATTTATTCAAGAAAAACATCAACTTCAACTGAAATTTTACGATAAATCAGCACTATATTGTCAGCAAGTAAGTGTAAAACGTTCGAATGAGCTGGAAGATTTTGTCTTTTCGCAAAAGAGCCGGTTGATTAATTGCGTCATTTTACTACGAACCGCCTATTAAAGACGGAAATTGTGCAATAAAGCAGCAATTTGGTGGTTGCAGTCTTTGAAACAACACTATCATTGACAGCAGCATTGAGACTTACCGTAATTGTTATTAACACCATTTATTGGCAAAATATTGAACCAATCTTTGATAAATAGACAATATTTTACTAATTGTTAGCCTATTTTGGACAATAAGACAGCAATTTGATGTTGCGGTTTTTTTATCGTCCAATCTTAACAGTTTTAGCTGGTACTAGAACTTTTCAGTACCATTTAGTCAATTTTTATCAATCAGCACCGCCTTGTCAGCAAAGTAAGTCCAACTTCAGTAATGCTGGTTTATTATCAGCAAAGGCAACTCCGAAACCAGTTTTACCAGTGTTATCCATCCAGCCAAAGTAGCTTAAACTTCGGAGTTTTTAAGGCTCTTAGGCAGTCGTGAAAAACAGTGTTTCTTAACGTTTCGCACGAGTGACCATGCAACCATCAATCAACGATTTTCGAAAGCAACCAAGCAAACGACTTTAAAGAAACAGCATGTAATAAAACAGCAATAATTATCGGTTGAAAAGGGATTTTTAGACCCGGGTTTTGCCGATTTTAATTAAACCCTCACAACGTACCACTACGTTATGAATAATCAGTAATACATTGGAGCATTGCACACTAAATCAGCAATTTCCTGGGGGAGAATTTTTTCAGTTTTAATGATTCCAAAGGCAGTAGGCAAGGAAAGACGGTTGTTATTAGCTCAACTGATTTATTTATTGAAAAAGTGGCAATAAACCAGCAATTTTCTGACCAGCAATGTTTAACCGATCTAGGAACTGAAATAAGGTGTTTTAGCAAGGTAGTAGCCTGAGTTATGAGTCGATTTATTCAAGAAGCGAATTTTGAAATGAAATTTTACGATAAATCAGCATTTTATTGCCAGCCAGCGTAAAATCCTCGTATAAGCTGAAAAAGTTTAACTTTTTGCTAAACAGCAGGATGATTATTTGTATCATTTTACTACTAGCCGCCCTTTAAAGACGGAAATTGTCAAATAAAGCAGCAATTTGATGTTGCGGTCTGATTCTCGTCCAATTTTAACAGTTTTGGTAATAGAAAGCTTTCGGGGTTGCAACTCTTCAGACTGTTTACTGTAAACTGTTTCAGACTTGAAAAATGTCAATAAATCAGCACTGCTTTGTCAGCAAAGTATGTCCAACTTCAGTAATGCTGATTTATTATTAGTAATGGCTGCTCCGAAAGGGGTTTTATACCATTGAAGTTTGGGTGTAATGGAAAGGAGTATCGGACAACTCTGAAGATGCAAGAGAGTCAAGTTCAATCTTCATTATATTTTCTGCGGTTTTAGGCCGTGCAAAAGCATGTTTTCCTGACGTTTCGCAAGCAATAGTGGTGTGCATCTCCAGAGTGGTGCTGCGCCTTTCGAGTCGAGTTATTCAACTTTTAAATAAGTTTACCTGGTTACCTATGTGATAGACGGCAGCACACTGTGAATTTGCACTTGGTGGACCAAAAAAACACGCACAACCATTAAAATAATGGAAATTCCAGACAAAATAAATCTATCTATCTACCTGTTTGCAATGCGAGTAATAATCAACTAAGGCGAATTTATCGAATTGGCCAAATAGCTTTTTATCTTATCAATTATTGACACAAACTATGCTAACCGACTTGTTTCATTCCAGTTTATAGTTGTTTGTTTCCTTCAGTTTCGACTAATTCTCATCAGCATGGGCATAAAAGTGCCAATATCCAATGGAGTATTTATTGAGTTTCGCTTGAGTCTTGATGAATAAGCAAAGAAGAATTGAGGAGGGAAGTTGCAAGGCCCAAACTATTTTCGAGCAAACAAAACTTTGCCTAGAAACTACCAGAAAAAAAAGTTGTGCCAATTCTTACCATGATAAAAAAAAGTGTTTCTTGCGGCTCTAATGCGGTTCTAGGAACAGGGTAGAGCAAACCGTATCAATAATAAATATCGGTGTCAACTGAATGAAAATTACCCCTCAAAGCCAATGACGACTTTCTTGTAAACTCTCTGCGGAAAACACTTCGATTTAGACTCTTGACCGGCTCGGCTGAAGAAATAGGTCAATATTGATGGCTTTCTGATGTCCATCTCTACATTTTTAATGCGTATTTTACTTTGATCAAAGTCGCACCTTTATACACTTGTTGGTCTTGAAAAATCTCCCCTTTTATCTAGGCTGGAAACAGAAAGTCAACCACTTTTAAAGCACATTTAACTTATTAATTTGCAGTCATTAAAATTAACCGTCAATTTCATTGAGTAGGTGGTTGATGTATGATAAATTATTATGAGATTATGATATAAATAATTGAGAGAGCGGTAAAATGACGCTTTATTGACGCTCAAGAGCTGAAGCAATTTAACTGATCGATTAAATAGTTTGCTGTTTTTTCAGGTTCAGGGACATTCGTTGCCATTTTCACTGCCATCGGTAAATACAGGGTGGATTCATTGGAAAACCACCACGAACCAAAGCAAGCACTTAAATCCGAATAGATGAGTAATGAAACGATTAAATTCTAAGAGGTTTCATTGACCCGCCAAATCATCCGGAAGGTTTCCACTTAAATCAGAAATTTTACGGCCCATTATAACTTTATTAAAAATCAATTTACTGTTTTGATCAACTGTGTAAATAAACCGGCATTGTTCTTATTTTTTTTCGGTGCCACTTTTATTAGGTTTATGGCTGTGATGTCTCTATTACGACGTATGATGAATCGTCTATTATATCTATAGCGGGACGATTATCTGGGAATGATTCAATGCAAATAAAACTATCCGCGAATTAAGAGTTTAAACAATATAAACAGGGTCAAGCAAAAAGATTCAGTTTGTTTCTTGGGGGTATTAGTTTCTGATCAGAAGATGTACTTTTGGTTTTTATAAGAAAAATAACGTATTTTCTTGAGTTTAAGTTGCAGTTTGAACTTTCTAAAGTCGATATTTGTCGTAAAGGCTCCAGAGGAATTATGGCAATTTTCAATCACTCTGTATATATTGGCAAAATTGTCCATAAACAGACTAGAGGGCGCGTTCAAACGAACCCAAAAGAGATCAGTTTTATTACTAGGAAATCGTCATTTATTTCTACGGGATTTTAGTTGAAACCCCAAATAAAGTTGACTAGTTTTGAGAGCTAGGTTTTGAGGTAATTCCAAATTGGCGAAAAAGTTTCTTTTTCTAACTTTGTTCGGCCCAAAACTGAAATATTTTTAGCCACGGAGGCATCAATTTCAAACATAGCAACCCGCAGTCTATCTTGCATCTCGCTCAGAATTCTATGCAAGCGAGTGAAACTACCGATGCCCGATACGTTCCTGAATGGAAAATTCAGTTTGATTCACAAATTTTGGAGGAATTTTGAAAATTTCCAATTCTGTTTTTTGTGCCTCAACCCGGAGTTCAGAAATTTGTCGCTCTCAAACTAGAAGAGATTGAAGCGCGATTTTTCACCTCAGCATGAGGAAGAGTCTTATTAAGATGCTCGGTGACTGTGGTTTCAATCGGACCACTAACCGATTTTGGAGGAATTTTCAAAGTTTCAAACTCTGATTTTTATGCCTCAGCCCGGAGTTCAGAAATTTGTCGCCCTCAAACTAGAAGAGATAGAAGCGCGATTTTTCACCTCAGCATGAGGAAGAGTCTTATTAAGATGCTCGGTGACTGTGGTTTCAATCGGACCACCAACCGATTTTGGAGGAATTTAAAGTTTCGAACTCTGATTTTTATGCCTCAGCCCGGAGTTCAGAAATTTGTCGCCCTCAAACTAGAAGAGATAGAAGCGCGATTTTTCACCTCAGCATGAGGAAGAGTCTTGTTAAGATGCTCGGTGACTATGGTTTCAATCGGACCACTAACAGATTTTGGAGGAATTTTCAAAGTTTCAAACTCTGATTTTTATGCCTCAGCCCGGACTTCAGAAATTTGTCGCCCTCAAACTAGAAGAGTTCGAAGTGCGATATTTCACCGCAGCATGAGGAAGAGTCTTATTAAGATGCTCGGTGACTGTGGTTACAATCGGACCACTAACCGTTTTTGGAGAAATTTTCAAAATTTCAAATTATGATTTTTATGTCTCAACCCGAAGTTCAGAAGCTGGTCTCCCTCAAACTAGAAGAGATTCAAGCGCCATATTTCACCTCAGCATGAGGAAGAGTCTTATTAAGATGCTCGGTGACTGTTGTTTCAATCGGACCCCTAACCGATTTTGGAGGAATTTTTAAAGTTTCAAACTCTGATTTTTATGCCTCATCCCGGAGTTCAGAAATTTGTCGCCCTCAAACTAGAAGAGATAGAAGCGCGATATTTTACCTCAGCATGAGAAAGAGTCTTATTAAGATGCTCGGTGACTGTGGCTTCAATCGGACCACTAACCGATTTTAGAGGAATTTCAAAGTTTCAAACTCTGATTTTTATGCCTCAGCCCGGAGTTCAGAAATTTGTCGCCCTCAAACTAGAAGAGATAGAAGCGCGATTTTTCACCTCAGCATGAGAAAGAGTCTTATTAAGATGCTCGGTGACTGTGGTTTCAATCGGACCACTAACCGATTTTGGAGGAATTTTCAAAGTTTCAAACTCTGATTTTTATGCCTCAGCCCGGAGTTCAGAAATTTGTCGCCCTCAAACTAGAAGAGATAGAAGCGCGATTTTTCATCTCAGCATGAGGAAGAGTCTTGTTAAGATGCTCGGTGACTATGGTTTCAATCGGACCACTAACAGATTTTGGAGGAATTTTCAAAGTTTCAAATTCTGATTTTTATGCCTCAGCCCGGACTTCAGAAATTTGTCGCCCTCAAACTAGAAGAGTTCGAAGTGCGATATTTCACCGCAGCATGAGGAAGAGTCTTATTAAGATGCTCGGTGACTGTGGTTACAATCGGACCACTAACCGTTTTTGGAGAAATTTTCAAAATTTCAAATTATGATTTTTATGTCTCAACCCGAAGTTCAGAAGCTGGTCTCCCTCAAACTAGAAGAGATTCAAGCGCCATATTTCACCTCAGCATGAGGAAGAGTCTTATTAAGATGCTCGGTGACTGTTGTTTCAATCGGACCCCTAACCGATTTTGGAGGAATTTTTAAAGTTTCAAACTCTGATTTTTATGCCTCATCCCGGAGTTCAGAAATTTGTCGCCCTCAAACTAGAAGAGATTGAAGCGCGATATTTCACCTCAGCATGAGGAAGAGTCTTATTAAGATGCTCGGTGACTGTGGTTTCAATCGGACCACTAACAGATTTTGGAGGAATTTTTAAAGTTTCAAATTCTGATTTTTATTCCTCAGCCCGGAGTTCAGAAATTTGTCGCCCTCAAACTAGAACAGATTGAAGCGCGATATTTCACCACAGCATGAGGAAGAGTCTTATTAAGATGCTCGGTGACTGTGGTTTCAATCGGACCACTAACAGATTTTGGAGGAATTTTCAAAGTTTCAAACTCTGATTTTTATGCCTCAGCCCGGAGTTCAGAAATTGGTCGCCCTCAAACTAGAAGAGATTGAAGCGCGCTATTTCACCTCAGCATGAGGAAGAGTCTTATTAAGATGCTCGGTGACTGGTTTCACTCGGACCACTAACAGATTTTGGAGGAATTTTCAAAGTTTCAAACTCTGATTTTTATGCCTCAGCCCGGAGTTCAGAAATTTGTCGCTCTCAAACTAGAAGAGATAGAAGCGCCAATTTTCACCTCAGCATGAGGAAGAGTCTTATTAAGATGCTCGGTGACTGTGGTTTCAATCGAACTACTAACCGATTTTGTAGGAATTTTCAAAGTTTCAAACTCTGATTTTTATGCCTCAGCCCGGAGTTCAGAAATTTGTCTCCCTCAAACTAGAAGAGATAGAAGCCCGATTTTTCACCTCAGCATGAGAAGAGTCTTATTAAGATGCTCGGTGACTGGTTTCAATCGAACCACTAACCGATTTTGGAGGAATTTTCAAAGTTTCAAACTCTGATTTTTATGCCTCAGCCCGGAGTTCAGAAATTTGTCGCCCTCAAACTAGAAGAGATAGAAGCGCGATTTTTCACCTCAGCATGAGAAAGAGTCTTATTAAGATGCTCGGTGACTGGTTTCAATCGAACCACTAACCGATTTTGGAGGAATTTTCAAAGTTTCAAACTCTGATTTTTATGCCTCAGCCCGGAGTTCAGAAATTTGTCTCCCTCAAACTAGAAGAGATAGAAGCGCGATTTTTCACCTCAGCATGAGAAAGAGTCTTATTAAGATGCTCGGTGACTGTGGTTTCAATCGGACCACTAACCGATTTTGGAGGAATTTTCAAAGTTTCAAACTCTGATTTTTATGCCTCAGCCCGGAGTTCAGAAATTTGTCGCCCTCAAACTAGAAGAGATAGAAGCGCGATTTTTCACCTCAGCATGAGGAAGAGTCTTATTAAGATGCTCGGTGACTGGTTTCAATCGGACCACTAACCGATTTTGGAGGAATTTTCAAAGTTTCAAACTCTGATTTTTATGCCTCAGCCCGGAGTTCAGAAATTTGTCTCCCTCAAACTAGAAGAGATAGAAGCGCTATTTTTCACCTCAGCATGAGGAAGAGTCTTGTTAAGATGCTCGGTGACTGTGGCTTCAATCGGACCACTAACAGATTTTGGAGGAATTTTCAAAGTTTCAAATTCTGATTTTTATGCCTCAGCCCGGAGTTCAGAAATTTGTCGCCCTCAAACTAGAAGAGATTGAAGCGCGCTATTTCACCTCAGCATGAGGAAGAGTCTTATTAAGATGCTCGGTGACTGGTTTCACTCGGACCACTAACAGATTTTGGAGGAATTTTCAAAGTTTCAAACTCTGATTTTTATGCCTCAGCCCGGAGTTCAGAAATTTGTCTCCCTCAAACTAGAAGAGATAGAAGCGCGATTTTTCACCTCAGCATGAGGAAGAGTCTTATTAAGATACTCGGTGACTGTGGCTTCAATCGGGCCACTAACAGATTTTGGGGGAATTTTCAAAGTTTCAAATTCTGTTTTTTGTGCTTCAGTCCGGAATTAAAAAATTTGTAGTTTTGTCGAAATAAAATTTTCAGTTTAAACTTCTTTGTATATTAGTAGTATTTACTCGTCCATTTCCTGTTATTCGTCCATGTTTGTTGCCTTAAAGGAAATGGTTTTGTTTCTTTTTTCATAAACCCCCATTAGCGTTTTTTTATTTATTTTCTTCTAGATCCGATTGATAAATTTTGTTTTTG
Organism: Dendroctonus valens; assembly: GCA_024550625.1. Classification (NCBI taxonomy): domain Eukaryota; kingdom Metazoa; phylum Arthropoda; class Insecta; order Coleoptera; family Curculionidae; genus Dendroctonus; species Dendroctonus valens. Next base: position 463,706 of record JAJTJO010000058.1, read on the forward strand.
CTTTATTTGGATTCCAATTAAAAAGCCCTGGCGTGGTTTCATTAAAAGCTAAAAACAACCGAAAAACGGGCGCCAAATAAAAAACAAGAGCAAAGTTAACGATGTTGTTTCTAAAACAGAAACCAGTCATGTCAACAAGAATTTAACGCTGATGCGGGTCTAAATTTCGTTTTTTCGTTACAAATTAGGAGAGCAATATATCAGGGTGTTTTCCATTTTTATAAATATTTAATTATGTGTTTGACTAAGACGCACTAATAATGCAAAGTTTAAAGTTCACATTTGTCGTTCGCGTTCATTTGAAATCAATCAAGCAAGTTGCTCCTTTCTTCGTTATAATTAAAAAAACAGAAATAAACTACGGCCGCCCACAGCTTCACAGTTTTTAAATATTAATAAATCGACAAACGAGGCCAATTTGCTAATATTGATTTGAATTGAAACGAAAGATTTGCTTTTTTTACCAATTAATACTTCATGAAACACTGCCTATTGACTCTTCGATTGAATTTTAAATTCAGCAGCTGTTTTTTTATAGAATTAACAAAGTGTTTTAAATATTGATAAACCAATTATTTCGCCAATAAGTGCAAATTTTTTTCTTGCTGACGTTTCGCAAGCGCAAGCAGCTTGCATCTTCAGAGGTGGCACCACAACGCCCTAACAGCTCCTAAAAGCTCACAAATTTGATGCAAACTAGAGAGTTTTGGTTTGCTATCGCAGCACCACTCTGAAGACGCAAGCCACTGGTGTTTGCGAAACGTCAGGAGAAAATTATTTTCCACAGCGGTAGACCCTCAAAAACTCCGCAATTCTAAGCAATGGTTGCGCAAACCTCACTCTTTTGAGGAACGGATTTTTTCCGTTAAAAACTGATGTTCTTAAATCTACTATTTTGACTAGTAAAAGACCTGATGCTTGAGATGGTGTGCTGAAAATCCAAAAATAAAAACCAGAAAAAATCTTCGCAAATTTGTTCTTCACACTCAGCAACATGAATATCCGTTACCTATAATCAGTGCGTTAAGATTAACGGTAATGAATCGAACAGATTATTCGTTGTCTTCCTACGACGGTTCAATTGAAGCAAATTGAATATTGCGAGCGCTACCAACCGTCCTCCAGGTGTAGATTTATCATTTAATTAACCGATACCAGTTTCTTCGTTCAAGTTCAAGGCCATTCGTTGCCATTTCGAATGCACTCACTTCTTCATGTTGATTTAATCCGGATCATCGCCAACTGCAAAAAAACCGATCGAAAATCCAGTTCTTGGACCAGCGTCGAAATTGGGGTCTCGTTAAAAGCGTGCCCAACCAATCCAGTGACGAACTGGCCATTCTTCGGCGTCTTCATTTCATCGTATAAGAGCGGTTCTTCAGAACCTTTCAGGCATTTAGTTCTTGCGACATTGACATTGAAGATACTGCCTTTGGTATTATCGGGTGATTGGTTTTCCGTATGTGCAAGTGCAGGTGCAATTTTCCTTTGAGCATTGTTTGCTGTTCTTCATTTCCTGCCTAGGTATGTATGGACTTTATTTTTTTTAAGCACAGGTTGTGGAAGAACGCATGAATTTCCAGTCATACAGACCGGTTTTTCTTCTATAAAAGTGGTGATTATTACGAATTAGTAGCGATTTTAGTGAGTTTATGTGAGTTTGTCTAATATTGACAAAATGTAATGTTTAATATTTGGTTTATTTGCTGGCCAATTAACCGGCTTTCGGTTTAGAGTACAGCAGTTTACTTTTGCGTATAAAAAAACAGTTATAGCCAGAATTTAATTTTTTTCTAGTGAACAGAAGCGCAAAAATGTTGGTCAATAACTGTCCAAGTTGAGCGCAGCCCATTACAAAAAATGGGTTGTTTCCCAAAAAACCTTTAGCCATTTATTAGTGTTTCCATCCAAGGGCTTAATTGGGCACTTGACTGGTAGAAAAAGGGCCGTTTCTTTATTAAATTCTTCTCCTAAGGCGTTTTGAGTGGGAATTATCGACATTGGCCAGATCAAATGGACACTTAATCGGTCACGATCGTTTTTGACTGGTCTTTGCAGCATATTCAGAATAAAAATGAGTCGCAGTTTGGTGACCGTGAGGAAATTTTTGCGTCTTCGTCCTTTCAAAACAAACACTAAATTTTGGACCAATTTGTATGGATTCTGTAGCGTCAAAGATCGCCTTTAAGCGAAGAAGTTTGCCATTTATTTTTGCCGAAATCAGTCAAGTTGGAGGTTCACTTTCGGGTGTGAAAAGTCATCTTCAGTTAAATGTAAAGAAACTTTCAAAGTTTTTAATTTAAATTATACTAAACAATTTTTTTTTCTATAAGATCCAGGGTTTCGATTTTGGTCATCATCAAGCATTTTTTTTAAATTCAAATGTCGTCTGGTTTTTGCAAGCTGGCCCTTAACATTCATTTGCTCTATAACTTTATAAGTGAAAAAGTCAATTTTGAACGGATTTCTAGCGCAAAGTCTCTTCTATAAGTGAACGAAGTTTCGGTTTTCAGTAATCCTCAGGAAATTTTTGAGAATTTTTCAAAATTGCGTCTGTTTTCCGACGTTGTTTTTGCGGGCCCGACTTTGGTATTCTTTCTTCTACAAATTCTAGGTTCTAAAAATTTTCGGACACATTTTTTTCTACCAGTAATTTTCAGGAAATTTTCTAGGATTTTTCAAAGTAGGATGTGGGTTTCGGGGAGTCTTAAGTATGCAGTATTTACACATTTCCTTGCTCAGGAACCTGCAACCAAAGTGTGTTCTGCACGTGGAAAACGTTTCGATTTTCAATCATCCCCGGAAAACCTTCTGAATTTTTTTCAACTTTCGTTTGTCTTTTGTGCTTGATTATGCAGGCCGGTGTTTAACAGTTATGTCTTGAGAAATCAGTCAATCTGGACAAGCACCTTTCTTTTACAGTGAAGTTATACGTTTTCATGTACAGTGAAGCTTTTATCTCTTTTAAGAAAGACCAAAGGAGAAGGCTCGAAAAAGATTTATTACCTTAATGTGCACATTCGCATACATTAGCCACATTTAAGCTCCTTAGAACCGATCCATCATCTTAAAATCTGTGATTTTTTTTTGGGGAAAATTGACTAATTAATTTCAAGTAAAACATCGTCTTCAGTAACGCGTTAACAGCATTATGCTAATTGCGCGATAATGGATTCCCAACCACAGCATTATGAGTTATGACAAATTTATCGGTGTCGTTGAACCGGCATTAACACAATACAGGTTGCCAAAATATGCGGCTCATTATCATATTATTTATCTCGACGGAATGTCGAAGTGATCTGGAAACCAGTTCAATGTTTTATTAATCAGAATTCATACTGTTTTTGCGTCCATCGAATGAAATGTGACACCCACCTAAGAAAAACCGTTTAAATCAATTATCATTCAATTAGAAAAACTACTGTTTAGGCCCGAGAAACAGTTTTTTTTAACAAATTCAACTGAGAGAGTGAGGAGCTCTTTCTTTTCTTCGCATGGAAGCGAGTAATGCGCAATATTTAGACGCATTTTGCAAGGTTGCGCGAATTTTAACCGACGCATTAAAGAATGTTTAATGTTAAAGTTGTGCCGAGCCCTAGGGGCACGACACTGGTTTGACTCGAAAAAGGCTCCAAAGGTGGCGATTTTTAACTTTTTGTCATCCAGTCAGGGTCGTGTCCGCAGGGCTCGGCACAACAAAGCGCATTAAACAATGTTTGATGTCAAAGTTGTGCCGAGCCCTTCGGGCACGACAGTGGTTTCAAAAATGAGTTCAATTTGAGTTAGTTCAAAAAATTAGCAGAGGTTTCAATGTGAGATATCTCGAAAACGGTGAGAGATATCGACTTGAACCAAGTATACATTTTTTGTTTAGGAAATATTGGTGATCGAGATATTGGCAACAAAACAGCTATGTCGAACAGCCGGCAAAGTTTCTGATGTTTTAAAAGGCTCCAAGCTATTGCAGCTAACGCCATTAAGGAACTACAAGCTAAATATTGGGAAATTTGGAGTCGCTCGGTATAGAAAAACCCCGAAACTTCTTCTTTTTGGCAGTAGTTGATCCCTGCAGGTTAAAATTTTCACATCCAAAAAAATTAAATATTTAGGTGCATTTCTGAACCGCCCCGTTCTTTAACCCACAACATTTTCCTCATACGGGTCGTGTCCGCAGGGCTCGGCACAACAAAGCCCATTAAACAATGTTTGATGTCAAAGTTGTGCCGAGCCCTACGGGCGCGACACTGGTTTTGACTCGAAAAAGACTCCAAAGTTGGCGATTTTTAACTTTTTTTCATCCAGTCAGTGTCGTGCCCGAAGGGCTCGGCACAAGAAGCGTATTAAATAATGTTTGATGTCAAAGTTGTGCCGAGCCCTTCGGGCACGACAGTGGTTTCAAAAATGAGTTCAATTTGAGTTAGTTCAAAAAATTAGCAGAGGTTTCAATGTGAAATATCTCGAAAACGGTGAGAGATATCGACTTGAACCAAGTATACATTTTTTGTTTAGGAAATATTGGTGATCGAGATATTGGCAACAAAAAAGCGATGTCGAACAGCCGGAAAAGTTTCTGATGTTTTAGAAGGCTCCAAACTGTTTCAGCTAACGCCTTTAAGGAACTACAAGCTAAATAATAGGAAATTTGGAGTCGCTCGGTATAAAAAACCCCCGAAACTTCTTCTTTTTGGTAGTAGTTGATCCCTGCACCTTAAGATTTGACATCCACAAAAATTAAATATTTAGGTGCATTTCTGAACCGCCCCGTTCTTTAACCCACAACATTTTCCTCATACGGGTCGTGTCCGCAGAGCTCGGCACAACAAAGCGCATTAAAACAATGTTTGATGTCAAAGTTGTGCCGAGCCCTACGGGCACGACACTGGTTTTGACTCGAAAAAGACTCCAAAGTTGGCGATTGTTAACTTTTTGTCATCCAGTCAGTGTCGTGCCCGAAGGGCTCGGCACAACACGCGTATTAAATAATGTTTGATGTCAAAGTTGTGCCGAGCCCTTCGGGCACGACAGTGGATTCAAAAATGAGTTCAATTTCAGTTAGTTCAAAAAATTACCAGAGGTTTCAATGTGAAATATCTCGAAAACGGTGAGAGATATCGACTTGAACCAAGTATACATTTTTTGTTTAGAAAAAATTGGTGATCGAGATATTGGCAACAAAAAAGCGATGTCGAACAGCCGGCAAATTTTCTGATGTTTTAAAAGGCTCCAAACTATTTCAGCTAACGCCATTAAGGAACTACAAGCTAAATAATAGGAAATTTGGAGTCGCTCGGTATAAAAAACCCCCGAAAACGTCTTCTTTTTGGTAGTAGTTGACCCCTGCACCTTAAAATTTTCACATCCAAAAAAATTAAATATTTAGGTGCATTTCTGAACCGCCCCGTTCTTTACCCCACAACATTTTCCTCATACGGGTCGTGTCCGCACAGCTCGGCACAACAAAGAGCATTAAACAATGTTTGATGTCAAAGTTGTGCCGAGCCCTACGGGCACAACACTGGTTTTGACTCGAAAAAGACTCCAAAGTTGGCGATTTTTAACTTTTTGTCATCCAGTCAGGGTCGTGTCCGCAGGGCTCAGCACAACACGCGTATTAAATAATGTTTGATGTCAAAGTTGTGCCGAGCCCTGCGGGCACGACACTGGTTTCAAAAATGAGTTCAATTTGAGTTAGTTCAAAAAATTAGCAGAGGTTTCAATGAGATATATCTCGAAAACGGTGAGAGATATCGACTTGAACCAAGTATATATTTTTTGTTTAGGAAAAATTGGTGATCGAGATATTGGCAACAAAAAAACCATGTCGAACAGCCTGCAAATTTTCTGATGTTTTAAAAGGGGGCCAAACTATTGCAGGTAACGCCATTAAGGAACAACAAGCTAAATAATGGGAAATTTGGAGTCGCTCGGTATAAAAACCCCCGAAAACTTCTTCTTTTTGGTAGTAGTTGACCCTGCACCTTAAAATTTTCACATCCAAAAAAGTTTAATATTTAGGTGCATTTCTGAACCGCCCCGTTCTTTAACCCACAACATTTTCCTCATACGGGTCGTGTCCGCAGGGCTCGGCACAACAAAGCGCATTAAACAATGTTTGATGTCAAAGTTGTGCGGAGCCCTACGGGCACGACACTGGTTTTGACTCGAAAAAGACTCCAAAGTTGGCGTTTCTTAACTTTTTGTCATTCAGTCAGTGTCGTGCCCGAAGGGCTCGGCACAACACGCGTATTAAATAATGTTTGATGTCAAAGTTGTGCCGAGCCCTTCGGGCACGACAGTGGTTTCAAAAATGAGTTCAATTTGAGTTAGTTCAAAAAATTAGCAGAGGTTTCAATGTGAAATATCTCGGAAACGGTGAGAGATATCGACTTGAACCAAGTATACATTTTTTGTTTAGGAAATATTGGTGATCGAGATATTGGCAACAAAAAAGCGATGTCGAATAGCCGGCAAAGTTTCTGATATTTTAGAAGGCTCCAAACTATTGCAGCTAACGCCATTAAGGAACTACAAGCTAAATAATGGGAAATTTGTAGTCGCTCGGTATAAAAAACCCCCGAACATTTCTTCTTTTTGGTAGTAGTTGACGCCTGCACCTTTAACTTTTAACTAACTTTTTAACCCACAACATCTTCCTCATGCTAGACCAAATCTATTCACATTGAGGATCTTCTTAAGTGGAAGCCCACGCGAAAAAAATATACAAACCAGAAACCTGAATAACTCAAATGCCTCAACCTCTTCATTTTCAATGACCGATTAAGCCAACTTTAGCCCACCTTAGGCATATTCCGCGATTTCTTCCAAGAGAACCCCATCTTCAACCAGCAACAAATCGTCTTACACATAAATAATTTACTAAAGCAAATTTACTTAAACGGTCACACCCCAAACGAGCATTGTAGTCTCAAGTCAAATCCATGACTAACTCCCTACTTCCTGTAAAACTGAATCACTACAAAGGGAAATTTACATACAAGGGAGCAGGCAAACATCGAAAGTCATGCACGGCCAATCTTAGCAACATTGAAAAAGAACGCCTTGTTTTAATGCAATTGAAATTCCGGTCGTTTTCGGTCTTCGAAAAAATATTGGTCACTGGCACTCACGTTTCAAGTTCATCCATCATTGGTCGCAATTGTTCATTAGTCGTTTCGATGTTAGAAGATAATCACCAACAACAGTGGATTTTTGTGTGTTTCAGCGTCCATCTTGTGAAGTGTGCCAACATTTTCTGGATCTAGATGGATTAAGCTAGTGGACTGGAGCTAAGAAACTCAACATGGATACGTACAAAATTGTAAGGCTTTCCTTTTGCACACATCTTGTGGTGTTGACTCCATGTCCATTTCAGCTGATACTTCTTCTGCTCCTGGCAACAACCGAGCAACGAAGTCAGAGTTATTCAGCAATTCGCTCCAAGAGAAGCGAGCATGTTCCCTCCCTGGAAACTCCCACATTCAGACGCGACTCCGTGGAACATATTCCAGAGGACGTTTCCTCTAACATGAAAGCCTCCTATATGAGCCTTGAAGAATTCGGAAGCAAAAGCCTTCCCCTAAGAACAGCCGTGGAAAGCATTCCAGACATGTAACAATTCCTCACTCCAATCAGACAAATACCAAAGACTGCGTCCCTTTCAGAAGCAGCAATTCCCATCGTCTTCCTCTACGCGATGCTGTAGAAAGTCGACCACTGCCAGAAGAAAGCCAGCTGAAGAAGCACGAAAGTCTTCAATTCCAACAGCTCACTTTTCCAGCCTTCCAATCAAACCACATCTTTCAACCGATAGGATTGGGGTTTAATTCGCCATCAGCTTTCTACTCGCCAGCAAATCGTTTCAGGGACATTATCAGCAGCTATCTACCCTACAGAGTCAGCAATGGATACCAGCAGCTGCTCCTCAGCCCGATCAGCTACAACCGAGGACGCAACATAAAATTAGGTAGATTTCCAGAGAAACTAGACAAAAATGAAATTAATCAGTTAGTTTTGGGGGACTTTTCCAGAAGAAAATGTGGAAAAATTTAGAAACATCGCCGACAAAAAAATCGTCTGCTACGTAGAAGCAGCCGCAGCCTATAGAAAGCAGCCATTAACATTCACACCAGAGGACTTGGATCCTTATTTGTGCACTCACATTATTTATGCCTTCGCTTCTTTGGACCCTGTTAATCACCATGTTGTGTCCAATGACGAAGAGTATGATATTGTTCAAGGTAGGAATGCATCAATTAAATATTATTAATATTAAAGCGAGCTCAGATTAAAAAAGGATACGAAAATAACGAGTAGAGTTTTCGAAAGTCGGTCGTTTAAGACCTGTGGTTAATTGAATGTTTGTTGATTCCTGAAAAATCAGCCAGGGCCTTGATTTGCTTGAAATTTTCAGCATTTGGAGTTGAAAGTGTTTCTGTGTACATGAGCCAAAACACAAGTAGCTAACTGTCCTGGATTGAACGTGATGATTTTTCGAAACCCAGTGTCTTGAGATCTTTTTGCTTTGAAACTTACTAATGAAATGGAAGTTTGTTGTCATTTGAAGAATCATCCTGAGGTCCAGTTTGCATCAACATTTCTCCATTTATAGATCAACGTGTTTTCTATAACTGAGCAAAGAAACAAGGATATACCTGCCCTAACTTCAACCTGACAAATTTTCAAAAACCAGAGTGTCTTTTTAGAGAGAACTTTTTACTTGGCATGGGATAAAGGTTTGTTTATTTTAGGGAAAATGTTCTTGAGTCTTAATTTACTTGAAATTTTCAACATTTTCACCTTAAGGTGTCTTCGATAAATGAGCAATGAAACAAGTCTCTACCTGTACTAAATTGAAACTGACGAATTTTCGAAATCCACTGTCTTGAAGTCTTTTAGTTAGTGTGAGATATAAGTTTGTGGATTCTTGAAAAATTATCCTGATGTCTGGCACGCTTGAACTTTTCGGCATTTACATATTGAAGTGTCTTCTATAAACTAGCAAAGCAACAAGTCCCTACTTGCACCACCTTGAACATAAAGAATGTTTCAGTCAATGTCTTCAGACTTTTTTATGGGATGAATGTTTGTTGATTCTTAAAAAAATATTTTGCCCTTTGATTCGCTCGCAAGTTTCAAGATTTGCACTTAAAGGTCCATTCTATAAATGAGCAAGGATACAAGACTCTACTTGCTCTAGCTTGAACATGACCAATTTTCGAAAGTCAGTCTCTTGAGACCTTTCGTTAGTTAGTATGAGATAAAAGTTTGCTGATTCTTGTGAAATAACCCTGCTCTGTGATTTGCTTGAAAATTTCCGTATTTTCAGACTAAAGTGTCGTCGATAAACCACGAAAGTAACAAGTCTCTACTTGCACTAGTTTCAAAGTGACGAATTTTCGAAACCCAGTGTCTTGAAAACTTTTTACTTGGTATATTTAGAATTACACTCAATATCTTTATGAAAGTTTATGGATTCCTGAAAAATCATCGTGAGGTCTGACTCACTGGAACTTTTCAGCATTTGCAGATTGAAGCATCTTCTATAAACTAGCAAAGCAACAAGTCCCTACTTGCACCACCTTGAACTTAAAGAATGTTTCAGTCAATGTCTTCAGACTTTTTTATAAGATGAATGTTGTGTTGATACTTAAAAAATTATTTTGACGTTTGATTCGCTTGTAAGTTTCACGATTTGCACTTCAAGGTCCATTCTATAAATGAGCAAGGAAACAAGACTCTACTTGCTCTAGCTTGAACATGACCAATTTTCGAAAGTCAGTCTCTTGAGACCTTTCGTTAGTTAGTATGAGATAAAAGTTTGCTGATTCTTGTGAAATAACCCTGCTCTGTGATTTGCTTGAAAATTTCCGTATTTTCAGACTAAAGTGTCATCGATAAACCAGCAAAGTAACAAGTCTCTACTTGCACTAGTTTCAAAGTGACGAATTTTCGAAACCCAGTGTCTTGAAAACTTTTTACTTAGTATATTTAGAATTTCACTCAATATCTTTATGAAAGTTTATGGATTCCTGAAAAATCATCCTGAGGTCTGACTCACTGGAACTTTTCAGCATTTGCAGATTGAATTATCCTCTATAAACTAGCAAAGCAACAAGTCCCTACTTGCACCACCTTGAACATAAAGAATGTTTCAGTCAATGTCTCCAGACTTTTTTGTGGGATGAATGTTTGATGTTTCTTAAAAAATTATTTTGCCCTTTGATTCGCTTGCAAGTTTGACGATTTGCACTTCAAGGTCCATTTTATAAATGAGCAAAGAAACAAGACTCTACTTGCACTAGCTTGAACGTGACCAACTTTCGAAAGTCAGCCTCTTGAGACCTTTCGTTAGTTAGTATGAGATAAAAGTTTGCTGATTCTTGTAAAATAATCCTGCTCTGTGATTTGATTGAAAATTTCCGTATTTTCACACTAAAGTGTCGTCGATAAACCACCAAAGTAACAAGTCTCTACTTGCACTAGTTTGAAAGCGACGAATTTTCGAAACCCAGTGTCTTGAAACCTTTTTACTTAGTATATTTAGAAGTTCACTTAATATGTTTATGAAAGTTTATGGATTCCTGAAAAATCATCCTGAGGTCTGACTCGCTTGAACTTTTCAGCATTTGCAGATTAAAGTGCTTTCTATAAACCAGCAAAGGAACAAGTCTCTACTTGCGCTACCTTGAACATCAAGAATTCAAATCAATGTCTTCAGACTTTTTTAGTTAGTTTGAGATGAAAGTTGGCTGATTATTGAAAAATCATACTGCAGCGCAACTTGTTTCAAATTTATAGAATTTACAGAATAAAATGTGTTCTATAAAAGAGCAAAAAAATCAAGTCTGGACCTGTTCCAGGTCGAACGTCAGCAATTTTCGAAAACCAATAATTTTGGAGCTTTTCTTAGTATGAAACAAAAGTTTGTTATTTGCTGAAAAATCATGCTGTTGTCAAATTTAGTTGAAATTTTCAGCATTTACATACTGCACTGTCTTCTATAAACCTGCAAAGCAACAAGTTTGTACTTGCCCTACTTTGAACATAAAATATTTTTGAAAGTCCTTGTTTTGAGACCTTGTTAGTTAGCATGAGATTAAAATTTGTTGATTCTCCAAAAATCAAATTGTTCTCTCAATTTATTCCAAATTTATAGAATTTTCAGAAAAAAGTGTGTTCTCTATAAATGAGCAAAAAAATCAAGTCCGCACCTGCCCCAGATTGAACGTGAAGAATTTCTTCAAAGAGCATTTCGTAGCTTGAATTTTTTCTGTTTAATTTAGGTGGATACAAAGCGGTGGTTGCTTTAAAGCGCTTCAACCGGAATTTAAAAGTTCTGCTCTCTATTGGTGGGCCTCGTGATGAAGCCTCCCACCGATTCTCCAATATGATATCTGCAGCCAATGGCAGGCGGGATTTCATTAGGAGCGCTTTCAGCTTAGTCAAGGAGTTTCACTTTGATGGTATTGAAATCCATTGGGAATACCCTGGTAGGAAACCGGCTTTATGGCAGCAGAGCGGAATTTAATCTGGAAGTGTTTCCCCAGCTATCGAAGAACTTGGAGGCCGAGCGAGCGATAAAGAGAACTTCCAGTTCTTCATCGAAGAACTCTCCGAAGTCTTCAAGCAATCAGGCCTGCTAGTGGCTGTGGCCGCACCAGCTTCAAGATTCCGTATTGAAGACGGATTCTACCCAGCGAAGTTAAACGACTTTGTGGACTTTGTGAATGTCCAAACCTACGACTTCCATAGGGATCGAGATCCAGTGGTTGACCATCATGCCAGCTTGAATGCTCGGCCCAACGATGAAGGCCTTAACATATTTCTAAACGCTGTAAGTCCAGTTGGGTAGCTGTAACCAACAGAAGGGTTTACAGGAAACTTTCAGGATTACGCCATCAACTTCTGGATCAAAAATGGCCTTTCCAGTACCAAAATCATCCTCGGGGTTCCGTTCTTTGGCCGCACGTTCACGCTGCAGTATATTAACGATACTCAAGTGGGGGCGCCGATTAAAGGTCCTGGACACCAAGGCTTCTACACTCAAAAGCCGGGATTTTTGGCCTATTTTGAAATATGCGACATGGTAGTGAATGAGGGATGGTACCAAGGCGAAGATGAGGACGGTTCTCCTTATATCGTCAATGGCGACCAGTGGGTCGGATACGATAACGAAAAGAGCATTAAGAGAAAGGTACTTTTCATAGAAAATGCTGGGGAAAGATTTTGGAATGGAAGTGTTCTAGATCGCCTATGTGAAAAAGCAAAACTTGGGAGGCGTATTTGCTTGGGCGGCTGACTTGGACGACTTCAAAGGACTATGTGGAAGCAAATTTCCACTCTTGAGCAGCATAAACAAGCAACTGAAAGGTGCTTTCTTTTTGCCATCTAAAACAGTCCATAAAAGGTATTTTTTCAGGCCAAGCTCCTCCATCCTTGCAGACTGATCAGCAGAGCCCAATCAAACCATTTGGGACTTGTGAGTCTGAAGGCTACTACAGTGATCCAAAGAACTGTGCTGGTTACTACGTGTGTAAAAATGGGCTGAGTTATCATCTCTCCTGTGGAAATGAGCGCATGTTTGACTCAGTCACCGGGAAATGTAGCAAGTTGCAGGCTGGCAAATGTAGGCCGGGAGAAATGGTGTACATCCATCAGAAACTGAAGCAACTGAGCCAGGAACTATTCCGGGAACGTTTAAGGGACAATGGGCCCAAGGTACAAACCAATTGAAGCTCAAGGGACGCAGCAAATGTTATTTTATCCATCCAGGTGGTTTGCTACGTTACAAACTGGGCTTTCTACCGCAAAGCGGAAGGAAAATTTGTGCCTGAACACATTGATCAACGACTCTGCACTCATTTGGTCTATGCCTTTGCCAGTCTGGATCCTGAAACTCTGTTGCTGAAGGAATTTGATTCTTGGGCAGACATAGATAACAGTAAGTAGAATTCTAGGGAAATAATAGAAGGAAAGTCACTTACAACTTAAATCTGGGGAGTTCTTTGGGCTTTTAAAGGAAGAAGGGGTCCAGTTCCATCGAACACCTCTTTAAAAAATTGACAATTTCCAGATTTATACCAGAGAATAACATCGCTAAAAGACACCAAAGTCCTCCTTTCCCTTGGCGGTTGGACGGACTCAACAGGCGACAAATACTCCCGCCTGGTAAGCGACGGATCTGCAAGAAGACGCTTTGTCGTTGGCACTTTAAGCTTCCTAAGAAAACATGGGTTCAGTGGGCTCCACTTCGACTGGAACTACCCGATCTGCTGGCAGAGCAACTGCAAGAAAGGCCCAGCTTCGGACAAGCCGAACTTTACCAAACTGCTCCAGGTACATTCTCCAATCTGCTCAATTGCAACTTACTATCATGTTTCTCATAGGAGTTGCAACGGGAGTTCGATAAGCAAAGCCCACCCCTTATTATAGCAGCTTCTATTTCCGGCTACAAAGAGGTGATTGATGTGGCGTACGATTTACCAGCAATTGGTCAAGCTTTAGATTTTATTTCTGTGATGACCTACGATTATCATGGAGCATGGGAAGGCAGGACAGGGCATGTTAGTCCTCTTTATCATCAACCTCTGGACAAATATCCTCAATATAATACGGTAAGATTGTATTCACTGGCAGTGTAGCTCTAGACTCTCATGGAGTTTACTTAAGTACGAACTTTCCTCATGCTGAAGAGATGCAATTTGGTATTCTAGAACTTCACAATGGAATATCTGGTGTCCAAAGGAGCCCCAAGAGAAAAACTTTTGCTTGGAGTGCCGTTCTACGGTCAAAGTTTCAGTCTGGCAAAGACCAACACCTATGCAGAAGGAACGCCTTCAACCGGTCTTGGAAAGCCTGGAGAATACACCAAGCAGCCAGGAATGTTGGCATACTATGAAATCTGCTACAGAATCAAAAGCCAGAACTGGGTGATGAACAAAGGCTCTTTAGGATCTGGTCCTTTTGCCTACTTGAAGGACCAGTGGGTTGGATATGAAGACATTGACTCCATCAAGGAAAAAGTACGTGCGTTTTGGAGGAGTTGATGGTTTTCATTAAAAGTGGTTTTAGGCCAATTACATTAGAACCAGTGGCTTTGGAGGCGCAGTTGCCTGGACCATTGATCTGGACGACTTTAATAACCGATGTTGCACCGGAAGTTTTCCGTTGCTTCACAGCCTTAATGAGGCTTTGGGACGCATTTCCTCAACACCAGCGCATGGCGATTGCACCAAGCCTCCCACACCTTCTACTCCAGCCCCTCCAGAAACCACCACAGGAGTTGACTCAGGTAATGGAGACTCTCAATAGAAATCCGCGGAATAAAACTCAACCTTTCTCAGGATCTGCAACGTCGGAACATAATCATCAAAGCGCCTGGACGACAACCACGACTAAGAGAACAACAACGCAGCCTTGGTGGGTGGCGTCTTCCACTTCTTCCGCTTTCAGTCCTTCAACAACCAGCAAACCTGTGACCACGCCCACTGTTTGGTGGACAACTTCTTCTAAGAAACCCACCACTTCAGTGGGCGTTTGGTGGACTACCTCGACTCAACCTTCTACTTGGTGGAGCACCAGCAAAACCACAGCTAAACCATCCACCACTCCTTGGTGGCCAACCACCCAACCTTCAACCACTCGGTATGTACTAAGTCTTCCGATGCCCGATTATTTTCTGTGCTCTTCCACTACTTTTTTCTGCTTTTATCTGCCACCTTTATAACCTTGTGCTATAAGTACTTGATAATCCGCCTCTCGCAGCCTGTTTTCACAACGCTTCTTCACTTGCAGCCCGGCTTCAAGCACTTCTGAGGCCACAACTACTCAAACTTTGGTGCCTCCGCCAGCAGTCATTAGACCGGATAACGAAATTCCTCCGAAGAGTTGCGAACCAGGACAGTATATGGCTGATCCCAATAACTGCAATGCGTTTTACAGGTACCCTGAGAAAACCCTCCAAATTCATCAATTTAATTTTTTTTGAGTAAATAGATGCGTTGGAGGCGAGTTGACCAAGCAATACTGCGCCGGAGGCTTGCACTGGAATAAAGACCGATTAATTTGCGACTGGCCAACCTCAGCCAAGTGCAAAGAGCTCCGTAAGTTCTCCATCAATTTGCCCAACTCTTCGTACAAACGGCGTTTGCTTTGGTAGACTATTCGGCAACTTCCAAACCTTCCACCACACATAATACCAAGTCGACTCCACATCACTATGCCTCCACACCAACGACTCCTCTGAGCCACTACTCAGAAAACGAATGTAATACTGGCGCCTACTATCCGCATGAAAGTTGCGATCAGTTCTACATCTGCTACAATGGCCATCTGATCGCTCAAGCGTGCGCTCCAGGTCTTAATTGGGACTCAGAAAAAGGAATGTGCGACTGGAAGTTTAAGGTCCGATGTCTTGGCAGAAGAAAGTTGGCCGAGAAGTATACTTTGCTACATAACTTGGCTATTTATCGTAAGTGTTAAACATAAAACGTTTGATATGTAGGGTGCAGCTATATGGACTCGGAACAGTGATGATGGAAGGGTAATATTCTAATTTGATCCAGGTCCTAGGCCCTATTCGACTTGCGAGCAAAATGCCTTTGCCCCATATCCAGGGGACTGTAGCCGATACATGCAGTGCCTGTGGGGAAAGTTTGAGGTCTTCCATTGTGCCCCCGGTTTGTCCTGGAATAGTGTAAGCATCCCCACTAGATTCGTCTCAAAAACTAGCTGACTTCCTCCAAATGTTATTGAAGGAAATGAAAATTTGCGACTGGCCCAAAGGAGCCCACTGTCTAGAGGCGGAAAACGAAATAGACGTCCTGGTACCCAATGAGGAAACGCCTTCAGCACCGCTTCCCCCATTGAAGCCTTCAACTTCCAAACCGCAAACAACCACCGAATGGGAATGGAAGCCTCCAACCACCAGCCAATCAGGCGAGAGTCCTTGGGAGTGGCACCCTCCAATCCCGCCTACTTCTGAGCAACCTCCACTTTCTGAGCCGCTAAAGCCGAAGTCTGACTATTTTAAGATCGTGTGCTACTTTACCAACTGGGCCTGGTATAGGCAAGGACAGGGAAAGTACCTGCCTGAAGACATCGACCCCAACTTGTGCACTCACATTGTGTATGGTTTCGCTGTTCTGGATTTCTCCAATCTTATAATAAAGGCGCATGATTCGTGGGCGGACTTTGATAATCGTACGTTACTCCCACTGCAGATGACTTTCAAATGTAGATCAACTCTGGTTATATTGCAGAGTTTTACAAAAGAGTGGTAGAATACAAATCCAAGGGTGTGAAAGTTTCCATTGCAATTGGAGGCTGGAATGACTCCCAAGGAGACAAATACTCCAGACTAGTCAACAATCCAGATGCCAGAAGGCGGTTTATTGAACACATTGTCAAGTTCCTAGACAAATGGGGCTTTGATGGGCTCGATTTGGATTGGGAGTACCCCAAGTGCTGGCAGGTAAGAAACTTTCCCGCTCTCTAAGTATTAGGTGCTAAATACTGGAAAACCCAAAGGTGGACTGCAAAAAAGGACCAGACTCAGACAAGCCCAGTTTTTCGGCTTTCGTCAAGGAACTGAAGGAAGCCTTTGAGCCTAAAGGCTATCTACTATCTGCAGCGGTTTCCCCAAGCAAAACCGTCATCGACGCAGGCTACGACGTGCCTGTCCTAGGAAAATATCTGGATTGGGTGGCTGTGATGACCTACGACTTCCACGGCCAATGGGACAAACAGACTGGACATGTAGCTCCATTGTTCTACCATCCAGAGGATGAAGTGGAGTGGTTCAACTCAGTAAGTGGTTCATTTGACTCAAAGGTTTGTCCAACGAAAGCATGCGATTGATTTGCAGAACTTCTCGCTGCATTACTGGATATCCGAAGGAGTGCCCAGGAGGAAAATCGTGATGGGGATGCCACTCTATGGACAGGCTTTTAGGCTGGAAAATGCGACGGATAATGGGCTCAATGCCAAGGCCCCAGGACCTGGAGAAGCGGGGCCTTATACCAAAGCAGCCGGTTTTCTGGCTTACTACGAAATTTGCGATAATATCCAGAATAAGGGCTGGACAGTTGTGCAGGATCCCAAGAGGAGAATGGGGCCGTACGCCTACAAAGGAAATCAATGGGTAAAAAGGAAGCCTTTATTTGTAATGTGTAATTGCAACATAACCAAATTTAATCCAGGTGTCGTTTGATGATCGAGAAATGATCCGGATTAAGTCCGAATTTATTCGTCGAATGGATTTGGGAGGTGGCATGATATGGGCCCTGGATCTGGACGACTTCAAGAACAAATGCGGAGCTGGACGACACCCTCTTTTAACCACCATCAGGAATGTATTGGCTGATGCAGGTAGATTTATTTTAGAGTGTGGAATCATTGGAAATTCTACTAGGGGTTTCATATTTTACAGGCACCGGAGTTCCAGAGCCAATTCCTCCAATCGACAACGATGTAGTTATTCCTGACCAACCCCAGCCAGTTGAAGCTGAAGGTCCAGATGAATGGTTGAACACAACCCATCAAGCTGTAGTCGACCAATCAAGCTTAGCACCAGCGGTTCCACAAACCACCTCGGCACCTCTAGTGAATCCAAACAGCGAGTATAAGGTGGTGTGTTACTTCACTAATTGGGCATGGTATAGGCAGGGGCGTGGCAAGTACGTTCCTGCTGATATTGATCCAGACTTATGCACCCATATCGTTTACGGGTTCGCGGTGTTGAATGGAGATGAGCTTGTGATCAAACCCCATGATAGTTGGGCGGACTTTGATAATAGTAAGGGCCAACAGGAAGTAGACTGATTTTTACTGATGAATTGAATAATCTTGTAGAATTCTACGAAAAAGTCACCGCATTAAAAGCCAAAGGAATCAAGGTCCTTATAGCCATTGGAGGATGGAATGATTCAGCCGGAGACAAATACTCGCGATTGGTTAACAGTTCTTCGGCCCGCAGAAGATTTATTGCCCATGTGGTGAACTTTATCGAAGCCAATAACTTCGACGGTTTAGATCTGGATTGGGAGTATCCCAAATGCTGGCAGGTAGGTGTATAATCACCTTAAAAAAACACGCAGATTTTCTAAGGAAACTACATTGCTTTAGGTCGATTGTAACAAAGGCCCGGCTACAGACAAGCCAGCCTTTGCCGAACTAGTCAAAGAACTGCATGCGGCCTTTGAGCAGAAAGGATGGTTGCTTTCAGCTGCAGTTTCTCCTAGTAAAAGAGTGATTGATGATGGATACGATGTGCCCATTTTGTCCAAGTATCTGAGCTGGATTGCAGTTATGACTTACGATTACCATGGACAGTGGGACAAAATCACTGGACATGTTGCGCCAATGTATACGCATCCGGAAGATATTGATGCCACCTTCAACGCCGTAAGTCAATTAGGTTTCAGCGGATTGTTCTGGGAAATATTCTCAGTCCCAAGGAAGTCCTTTACAGTTTGGTTGCTCTGTAGAGTTTTTGTAGAATGATGTTCTCGTTATGGATGCTGAAATTTATAGTCTGCTGCTCCACTTCGGTTCGGAGTTTTTTTAGTAGAGTCTGCTGAGGTTGAAATTGCCATTCTGCTTTGGGTGCTCTGAAAAATCAGGCTTCTACTGAATTTTTCAAGGAGACTGCAAAAGTCGAAATTACGCTCTTGTTGCTTCAAGCTTGACAGCCTCTAAAAAATCGACGAATTACTCAATTTGAGTGAAATTTTGCGAAAAGGTACTCCAACACTTTGGCTATTATCTGTGCAATTTATAGCTTCCTCCTCCGCGAGAGCTCGAAGAAAAAAATGTTTTTCAAAGAGACTACAAAAGTCGAAATTACGTTCTTGTTGCTTCAAGCTTGACACCCTCTAAAAAATCGACGAATTACTCAATTTGAGTGAAATTTTATGAAAAGGTACTCCAACACTTTGGCTATTATCTGTGCAATTTATAGCTTCCTCCTCCGTGAAAGCTCCAAGAAAAAAATGTTTTTCAAAGAGACTACAAAAGTCGAAATTACGTTCTTGTTGCTTCAAGCTTGACACCCTCTAAAAAATCGACGAATTACTCAATTTGAGGGAAATTTTGCAAAAAGATACTCCAACACTTTCGCTATTATCTGTGTAATTTATAGCTTCCTCCTCTGTGAGAGCTCGAATAAAAAAATGTTTTTCAAAGAGACTACAAAAGTCGAAATTACGTTCTTGTTGCTTCAAGCTTGACACCCTCTAAAATAGCGACGAATTACTCAATTTGAGGGAAATTTTGCAAAAAGATACTCCAATACTTTGGCTATTATCTGCGCAATTTATAGCTTCCTCCGCCGTGAGAGCTCGAAGAAAAAAATGTTTTTCAAAGAGACTGCAAAAGTCGAAATTACGTTCTTGTTGCTTCAAGCTTGACACCCTTTAAAAAATCTATGAATTACTCAATTTGAGTGAAATTTTGCGAAAAGATACTCCAACACTTTGGCTATCTGTGCAATTTATACCTTCCTCCTCCATGAGTGCTCGAAGAAGCTATTTTTTTTTCAAAGAGACTGCAAAAGTTGAAATTACGTTCTTGTTGCTTCAAGCTTGACACCCTCTAAAAAATCGATGAATTACTCAATTTGAGTGAAATTTTGCGAAAAGATACTCCAACACTTTGGCTATTCTCTGTGCAATTTATAGCTTCCTCCTCCGTGAGAACTCGAAGAGAAAAATGTTTTTCAAAGAGACTGCAAAAGTCGAAATTACGTTCTTGTTGCTTCAAGCTTGACACCCTCTAAAAACTCGACGAATTACTTGATTTGAGTGAAATTTTGCGAAAAGATACTCCAACACCTTGGCTATTCTCTGTGCAATTTATAGCTTCCTCTTCCGTGCGAGCTCGAAGAAAAATATATTTTTCAAAGAGACTACAAAATTCGAAATTACGTTCTTGTCGCTTCAAGCTTAACACCCTCTAAAAAATCGACGAATTACTCAATTTGAGTGAAATTTTGCGAAAGGATACTCCAACACTTTGGCTATTCTCTGTGCAATTTATAGCTTCCTCTTCCGTGCGAGCTCGCAGAAAAAAATATTTTTCAAAGAGACTACAAAAGTCGAAATTACGTTCTTGTTGCTTCAAGCTTAACACCCTCTAAAAAATCGACGAATTACTCAATTTGAGTGAAATTTTGCGAAAAGATACTCCAACACTTTGGCTATTCTCTGTGCAATTTATAGCTTCCTCTTCCGTGCGAGCTCGAAGAAAAATATATTTTTCAAAGAGACTACAAAAGTCGAAATTACGTTCTTGTCGCTTCAAGCTTAACACCCTCTAAAAAATCGTCGAATTACTCAATTTGAGTGAAATTTTGCGAAAAGATACTCCAATACTTTGGCTATTATCTGTGCAATTTATAGCTTCCTCCTCCGTGAGAGCTCGAAGAAAAAAATGTTTTTCAAAGAGACTACAAAAGTCGAAATTACGTTCTTGTTGCTTCAAGCTTGACACCCTCTAAAACATCGACGAATTACTCAATTTGAGTGAAATTTTGCGAAAAGATACTCCAACACTTTGGCTATTATCTATGCAATTTATAGCTTCCTCCTCCGTGAGAGCTCGAAGAAAAAAATGTTTTTGAAAGAGACTACAAAAGTCGAAATTACGTTCTTGTTGCTTCAAGCTTGACACCCTCTAAAAAATCGACGAATTACTCAATTTGAGTGAAATTTTGCGAAAAGATACTCCAATACTTTGGCTATTACCTGTGCAATTTATAGCTTCCTCCTCCGTGAGAGCTCGAAGAAAAAAATGTTTTTCAAAGAGACTGCAAAAGTCGAAATTACGTTTTTGTTGCTTCAAGCTTGACACCCTCTAAAACATCAAAAGGTGATTGAAATTTAATGGAATTTTGCTTTAAACTACTCCGAAAATTCCAGAATTTCACCATAAATTACTGGATCGAAAAGGGAGCGGACAGAAAAAAAATCGTCATGGGAATGCCCATGTATGGCCAGTCCTTCTCCTTAGCCGACAACAAAGAGAACGGCTTGAACGCTGCCACTTATGGAGGAGGAGAAGCTGGAGAAGAAACTCGCGCTCGAGGATTCCTTTCCTATTATGAGGCAAGTTCCCCATTTCAATCATATGTAGGATTATACCACAATTTTCAAATGTGTTCCAGATCTGCACAAATATTCAGAAAAAGGGCTGGAAAATCGTCCGCGATAGACAGGGCAGGATCGGGCCATATGCGTATCTGAGAGACCAATGGGTCTCTTTTGATGATATTGGAATGATCAGGCACAAATCCGAGTACATTAAAGCAATGGGGCTGGGCGGTGGGATGATTTGGGCGCTTGACTTGGATGATTTCAGAAACGAATGTGGATGCGAAGAGTATCCTTTATTGAGGACGATCAATCGCGTCCTACGCGACTATAAAGTTGCAGATCCCAAATGCGTCCTAGGGAAAGGTAACGCTTTGGAGTTCCTCCATATGGTTTATTGTAGAATTCATTTCCATACAGGCCAGGACAAGCCAGCCATCCCCAGTAAACCAGCTACAGTGAAGCCTACTCAAAAGCCCCCCAGTTGGGAAATTGAAAGCACTTCTCCTGAAACTCTACAGCCTACACTGGAAGCTTGCAATGGAAACGCCTTCCTACCGGTGCCTTCCAACTGCAACCAATACTACCTGTGCAATCAAGGTAAATATACAGAGAAAACCCGCTTCTGCAGTACACCAAACCGCTGATTTCTCGCCTAGGATTCTACACTTTGCAAAGTTGCCCCAGCGGGTTATACTGGAACAAAGGTCACTGTGATTGGCCAGAAAACACCCCCTGCCATCCAGACAGTACCACCACTGAAGCCCCTGGTGATCGATCATCAATTCCAACTGTTTCTACCAGTATTATCGACATTCCCTCCAGTACTCAAAGTTCTCCTTCAACTGAAGGCGAATATAAAGTGGTTTGCTACTTTACAAATTGGGCCTGGTACCGGTAGGTTTTCGAGCTTTTTCCCCAGTGATCAACTTAAGGCCGTGTGAACATTCCAGGCAAGGAGAAGGAAAATATTTGCCCTCTGATATCGATGGCTCCTTATGCACGCACATCAACTACGGATTTGCCGTTCTGGATCCCAATTCTTTAACCATAAAACCACATGATTCTTGGGCGGACATTGATAATGGTAAGTCAATGAAAGCTCAATGAATGTTTATTAAAGCGTCTCTTCCAGAATTCTACACCAAAGTCATCGCCTACAAATCCAAAGGAATTAAAGTGCTGATTGCAATTGGGGGTTGGAACGATTCACTAGGGGATAAGTATTCCCGACTAGTCAACAATCCGGAAGCTCGAGCCAAATTCATTGCCAATGTGATCGAATTTATTGAACAATGGGGCTTTGATGGTCTGGATTTGGACTGGGAGTATCCCAAATGTTGGCAGGTAGAGCAGCAGGTTGTTCTAATAGCTTGTTTAGTAGCCTAAACCCGTTGGTTTAGGTGGATTGCCAGAAAGGTCCAGACTCTGATAAACAAGGGTTCGCCTCATTGGTCCAAGAACTGAGCCAGGCCTTCAGGCCCAAAGGCCTGCTGCTTTCTTCTGCTGTGTCCCCTAGTAAGGCTGTCATTGATGCTGGATACGACGTTCCAGCTTTGAACCGATACTTTGATTGGATCGCCATTATGACCTACGACTTCCATGGACACTGGGACAAGCAAACTGGCCATGTGGCACCCTTGAACTACTATCCAGAGGACATTTACGACTACTTCAACGCTGTAAGTCAAGTTGCTTGAGAGATCAAGCTGGAAAGCTAGCTTGGGTTTTTTCTGCAGAACTTTTCCATCAATTACTGGATAGAGAAGGGAGCTGATCCAAAGAAGCTAGTGATGGGAATGCCTCTGTATGGACAGTCGTTCACCTTGGCGGATAGTTCGAATTATGCCCTCAATGATCTGTCGTCTGGACCGGGAGAGGCTGGGGAATTCACCCGAGCCGGAGGATTTCTGGCTTTCTATGAAGTAAAAATCCTCCTCAACTAGATACTAGAGTTACAAACGAGAGTTGATTGATTTCAGATCTGTGAGCGTGTTAAGAGCAAGAGTTGGACAGTCAAGCGGGACCCCCTAGGGAGAATTGGGCCTTATGCCCACATGGGGAGCCAATGGGTGTCTTATGACGACATTGCAGAAATTCGCAGAAAGGTATTGAATACCTCAATTAACTAGCTGAAAATCACATGCGAACATTTTCAGTCACAACTGGTGAAGACTTTGGGGCTTGGAGGCGGCATGATTTGGGCCCTGGATCTGGACGATTTCCGAAACCGATGCGGCTGTGGGAAACACCCGCTGCTTAAAACCCTAAACCACGAGCTAAGAGGAACCGCAACTGATATAACAATGGAAAACTGTACATAGAATGTGATATTGTTTGATAAAAAAACCTTCAGCTGAAAAAAAACAAGCATTGGCAGATTGAGATTGGGGGGGGCTGTTTCGTGTTTAAATTGTAGGTAAACCCTGGAGGCTTACCACATTTTTCGCATCAAGATTTGTCAATGCTTCTTTTGCGAAAAGCTTCTAACAGAAGCTTCGGAATTAAGCAGCTTATTAGGGCTGATGGTGATCGGGCTTAACATGTACCTAATATTTTCCTAAGTTATTTCTAGGTTTTTGAAATATACGTTCTTATCAGATCAATGAGTGTAGTTGGCTCTTTTGGTAGAGGAAATGAGAGTTGCAGAGGAAACCATTGGTTTTTTAACTGAATTGAGACGAATTAGTGCGAAATTGAGGTGTTAGTCAATGAGGACAGGAGAGAGGTCCAAGCATAACAGGTCTAGTCTTCCAGACAAGGCAGAAGCTTGAAATTTTGTATGTAGATACAGAAGGGTTGGCTCGTGGAGGCCTGCGATTTATAACGTATAACCAACAGACTGTTTACCTTTAAAAGAGGAACCTCCCATCACCTTCCCCTACTAATATCGGAAATAGCTGATGCATCCTAGCAGCGTTCCTCAGCTACATCAGCAACAGTTTTAGAAAAATGCTTAGCACAATTTTTAATCTTTCAAAATCAATGTACAGTTACTCGAAGATTTAGCACTGCACCTTCCTTCAGCATGGCCCTTAGTGAGGACTTGGTAACGACTAGACCTTGCAATCGATGTTTCACATTGGCGAAATCCTTGTCCAGTACCTTCGAAACTCCACAGTAAGCCGATAGGGAAATGGAGTCGTCCTTAGACCCCAATTCTATTGTGCATTTGTGGGATTCTTCCGAGTTGGTGAACAGCCAGAAGAAGCAGCATGAAGACATCGGTTTGGTTTCATCTGACCCGCTGGCCATTAGCCAGAAGGTGCTGATGGGGATTTTTTGGCAGAATTTGTTGCAAGTCCTCACTATGCTTTGGGATCCGCCCACTTTGAGGTAATCAATGCGATTGACCTCGTAGACTGTTATCATGGATAAACAGAAGTGGAAGTTGTATTCGATCAGCGATATGTCGCAAGGTAGGCGAAGTTCCTTTCCTCGTTCCACTGTCCAATTGGACACGTCCTTGTGCTCTGACTTGAAATGGTTGACAAACTGCGCCACAGCTACTGTTTTATGGCATGGTTTGTGTGGACATCTGAAGGGCCTTTTAGAGGCCGAAGGCGGTAGACTGAGTACAGATTTGAGTGGGTTTGCTCGATTTTTCCTAGCGAAATGTTGATTGGATCTGCAACCCACCTGGGATCCATAGAATTTTTCCTTGCTCATACCTATGAGTGCTTCAAACATTTTGTCCTCATCATCCGAGTGGATTTGCGATGTGGAGGGCGTAAAAAAATCTTGGTAGTTTTTTGAGTAATTGTATTTGGTCACGGGCAGCGTGTTCACGTTGTAGCGATAAGGCCTGCCAATTCCAGGCCTTAAATTCGCTTTACTGCGGCAATCTGGCATCGCTCTGGATTCTTCAAAGCCTCCAGCGCTTCTACATAGTGGACATGACAAAGTTGCGCCATTAGCTGAGAAATTACATGGAAAATTGGAACGCTGTGTGAAGCAGGAGGTTTCACTTTGCCTACCTCTAGGTCCAGGTTTCAGTCTTTGTAAGCAAACCTGGCAACAAATGTGTTGTTGGATGCAACAGAAAACGGGGAAGCGATCCGGAGCCCGATTGCACACCACGCAAACTTCTCGATTTCTCCAGCTGGACGCACTATCCATCACAATTTATTTCTGCGCACCCCGAACCTCGTTATATGCATGTTTTATGAAACTACCAAAATTTTGGCATAAACCGACGGGCGGAATGGAATGTTATGAATTTTGAATTTTTTTAATGTTTGACATTTAAGTAGCGCATGTCATAATTGAGTTTGGCTCTGGATTGGTTAGAAAGTCACTAGCATACCGATGTGGTGGGAAAGTGAATACAGCTCTGAATAGGAAGAAAGTACTATTTATTGGATAAAACAGACAACAAAAAGACTAAGTACTTTAGCCTATTTTACGTCTCTTTAACTTCAAGCTATATATCATCTCAAGATCTTCTTCTTGCATGTTATTTTCTTCACCATTCCTTCTTCAGTTTGCTGGGGATGAGCTGTCAGGTTGTCATTGTTAGCTTATGGGTTTTTAAAAGCATTGACCATTCTTTTAGTGGTTTGAACGCACTCGAACTCTGCCTATGAGGAAACTGGGTTTATTGAGTATCCCAGTGGAACCACAGCCGGTCCCAAGATCGGAAAAAGAGGAGGGTTCACAGGGAAGACCAGCGACCTGCCTGGGGTAAACAGGAACACAGCGCTCACAGAACCAACAATTCAGCCTCGGATAGGACGGGAACAACGAGGGCATTAACAAAATCAACGTGAAGTCTATATCTGATGCCTCAACAAGGTTCCTGTACCAACAGAGATTGGAGGAAAAACTCCAGGCCTGCAAAATACAATAGTCGGACCAAGTGGAAACCGCTTGGCAAAAACTGAAATCGAACATAATAGGAGCTGTGGAAAAAGCACTAGGAAGAAGGCGCCGTACGGAGGAAGGAATCCAAATACCAAACCGTGGTTCAAAAAGGTCAAGACGCTGGCGGAGGAAAAACGAATGTCTAGAGGCAATGAGTGCAAGCTGGTAAGAAACAGAATTAACAACGAAAACAAACAATAAAAACAACACACTGGAAAAAATTCTCCCAGGGTATGGAGCGGGACCTTTACGGAGGACAGAAAAAGATGTGGAATATGTTCAGAAACAGGAAGAAACCCATAAACGAATTCATACAAACTATGAAGAATTCAATCGAGGACTGGGAGAAACACTTTCGGGAGTTGTATGCCGCAGTCGAAGACAGCACCGAAAATACCTTAACACAAAAAGGCGATAACACCCACCCATCATGGAACATATCCAGGGAGAGAATGGAACAAGTAGCCAGCAAACTGAAAAACAGAAAGTTGCCCGGGCCGGACGAGATATCCAACGAAAAGGTCAAGTACGGCGGCAATATACTATTGGATCAGGTCCAGGTCCTTTTAAACAAGATACTAGGATAGGATACTAAGATAGATAATAAGGATATACAAACGGAGTGGAAGCACAGCGTAACAATACCAATATATAAAAAGGGAGCAAAGACCGATCCATCAAACTACAGAGGAATCGGCCTCCTAAGTACAATGTCAAAACTCCTCACGAAGATCTTCGAGGAAGAAGTTGCTGCCTCTGGGATGTGAAGATGTGGTTAGATGGGGGCCGCAATAGAAGAAGAGAGTGAAGAGACCATGTCGACAGGATGGACAATACCAGGCTGCCAAAAATCGCGAAAAAAGACCTCCTGGAAGACCCCCAATATGATGCAGCACGACAGCTGGAGCTCGGCGACTCAACTACGGTTGTCATTGTTGAAGACAAAGAGAATGCAAGCCCACAACAAAGAAGAAAAAGAAGAATAGTATTATGGATTGCTTTCTGTCTTTGAGCATCTTCAATACCACTCTCCACTTTGGTAAACTTCTCCCACTACAGAAAATTGAAGACTTTTTGTCTTCTTTAACTTTGACTTCAAGCTCTTCATCTTCATCCTCTTCCCTGAATGTTTTTTTCTTAGCTGGTCATTCCTTCCTCAGTTGAGCTTACATTACATAACTGTAATCTTTAGTGGTCTTGATTTTCTTTTTGGTGGACGGCTTTCTATCTTGGAGCATCTTCCATCATGCATACCGCGCTCAAAATCTGTGGTAAACTTCTCCCAATACAAAAAAATTGAAGAATTCTCTTTAATCTTCTTTAACTTCAAGCTCTTCATCTTCATTCTCTTCCATGAAAGTTATTTCTTTTGTCAATTCGTTCCAGATTCATATATATCGCTGCCTCTGGGATGTGAAGATGTGGTTAGATGGGGGCCGCAATAGAAGAAGAGAGTGAATAGACCATGTCGACAGGATGGACAAAACCAGACTGCCAAAAATCGCGAAAAAAGACCTCCTGGAAAACCCCCAATATGATGCAGCACAACAGCTGGAGCTCGGCGACTCAACTACGGTTGTAATCGTTGAAGACAAACTGAATGCAAGCCCACAACAAAGAAGAAGAAGAACAGTTTTATGGATATGCTTTCTATCTTTGAGCATCTTCAATACCACTCTCCACTTTGGTAAACTTCTCCCACTACAGAAAATTGAAGACTTTCTGCCTTCTTTAACTTTGACTTCAAGCTCTTCATCTTCATCCTCTTCCCTGAATGTTTTCTTCTTTGCCGATCATTCCTTCCTCAGTTGAGCTTCCATTACATAACTGTAATCTTTAGTGGTCTTGATTTTCTTTTTGGTGGACGGCTTTCTATCTTGGAGCATCTTCCATCATGCACACCACGCTCAAAATCTGTGGTAAACTTCTCCCAATACAAAAAACTGAAGGATTCTCTTTAATCTTCTTTAACTTCAAGCTCTTCATCTTCATTCTTTTCCATGAAAGTTATTTCTTTTGCCAATTCGTTCCAGATTCATATATATCGCTGCCTCTGGGATGTGAAGATGTGGTTAGATGGGGGCCGCAATAGAAGAAGAGAGTGAATAGACCATGTCGACAGGATGGACAAACCAGACTGCCAAAAATCGCGAAAAAAGACCTCCTGGAAGACCCCCAATATGATGCAGCACAACAGCTGGAGCTCGGCGACTCAACTACGGTTGTAATCGTTGAAGACAAACTGAATGCAAGCCCACAACAAAGAAGAAGAAGAACAGTTTTATGGATATGCTTTCTATCTTTGAGCATCTTCAATACCACTCTCCACTTTGGTAAACTTCTCCCACTACAGAAAATTGAAGACTTTTTGCCTTCTTTAACTTTGACTTCAAGCTCTTCATCTTCATCCTCTTCCCTGAATGTTTTTTTTCCTTGCCGATCATTCCTTCCTCAGTTGAGCTTCCTTTACATAACTGTAATCTTTAGTGGTCTTGATTTTCTTTTTGGTGGACGGCTTTCTATCTTGGAGCATCTTCCATCATGCACACCACACTCAAAATCTGTGGTAAACTTCTCCCAATACAAAAAACTGAAGAATTCTCTTTAATCTTCTTTAACTTCAAGCTCTTCATCTTCATTCTCTTCCATAAAAGTTATTTCTTTTGCCAATTCGTTCCAGATTCATATATATCGCTGCCTCTGGGATGTGAAGATGTGGTTAGATGGGGGCCGCAATAGAAGAAGAGAGTGAATAGACCATGTCGACAGGATAGACAAAACCAGACTGCCAAAAATCGCGAAAAAAGACCTCCTGGAAGACCCCCAATATGATGCAGCACAACAGCTGGAGCTCGGCGACTCAACTACGGTTGTAATCGTTGAAGACAAACTGAATGCAAGCCCACAACAAAGAAGAAGAAGAACAGTTTTATGGATATGCTTTCTATCTTTGAGCATCTTCAATACCACTTTCCACTTTGGTAAATTTCTCCCACTACAGAAAATTGAAGACTTTTTGTCTTCTTTAACTTTGACTTCAAGCTCTTCACCATCATCCTCTTCCCTGAATGTTTTTTCTTTGCCGATCATTCCTTCCTCAGTTGAGCTTCCTTTACATAACTGTAATCTTTAGTGGTCTTGATTTTCTTTTTGTTGGACGGCTTTCTATCTTGGAGCTATCTTCCATCATGCATACCGCGCTCAAAATCTGTGGTAAACTTCTCCCAATACAAAAAACTGAAGGATTCTCTTTAATCTTCTTTAACTTCAAGCTCTTCATCTTCATTCTCTTCCATGAAAGTTATTTCTTTTGCCAATTCGTTCCAGATTCATATATATCGCTGCAACCCTTTAGTGGTCCTCCATTTAAGCTCTCTTAATTTCCAAATGTCTCGTTTCTCTGTAGTTATTGCAGTTTTCTTCCTTCAGGATGGTTTTATAACGCAAGAAAGTTATTTCTTAAATAAAAATAGTCACGTTTCTTTAAACAGTCATTTATTGAACGAATACTTTCCAAAAAAACACAATTTCTCATACATTGCAGCCAGCAAGGACGTTGTCTTCGGATTTCGATATGTTTTAGAGCCAATTTTGATCGGAACTTTAAAGCTTTGCACGAAAATTTTCATATTTTGTAAGCGTTTTATATAACTTTGTCTTGAACAAACACAAAATATCCAAAAGTGTAAATCTACGTAGAATGGCTGAATCCACGTAAATTAATTAAAATTTACAAACGAATTATTCTTAACATAAAAAAAATTGATGACTGCTCTGTTCTATCACAGACATTGTCATTTTAAATGCAAATTATCTATCAGGACAGATAAAGGAACGTGGAAAAAGCGCTAGATATAAATTTCCTGAGAAAAAAGCATGTAAAGTTCTTCCAGTTTCCAAATCAAGGCCCCAAATGTTGCATCTGGGCTTAAATCGAACATGTTTTGTGGAATTTGGTCAGGTTTTATTAGAAAAAGTTGATTGAAATGAGTATTTGATGATGGTTCCAAACTGGAAAACTTATCTACAAGAAACCATGAACGAGTGACTACAAAAATCCAGGTTTAATACTGTTAAAATTCCCCTATTATTTAAAGATCTAACACAATATTATTGTCAAGATCACTTCCTTGGAAGTAGATTAAGAATTAATGAGCATCCAGTCCTTCTCTTCGGTTCTTACCAATCTATCAGCAGCTTCATCTGGTACAACAGAACGTAAAGAAAAAACCGCGCATAATTTACATAATTATTTTTTGAATACGTTTTTAGTATGTTTCACAACCATTAACCTTTGTCCATTGCCTTTGGTGAAACATTGCCCAAAAATTACTCAGAAACGGAAGAAATTTATTGAAAAAACCGCAGTTAAGTAATTTTTGGCAATGGAAATATGCACAATGACGCCAAACTATTGGAAATTTCCGCATTTTGAGCCCAATTTTTGAACAATTCTAAGGTCTGGCCTGTTTTTGTTGAAAAAAGTTTTCAGGATTTTTGCTATAAAAAAATTGATTTCCAGTAGCTTGTCGTCACTGTAGATGAGCCTAATTAGGAAGCTTAGAATCTCCATTTAATTTTTAAAAGCTTTCAAAAACACTTTTTGACCGCGCAGGATAATACTGAAACTGAAGAGTTTTTCGGGCTTTTCCTAAATTCTTCCTGAAGTTTCTCCATGTCCACTAGTGGCTTGCGAAAGTTCAAAAAGAAACGGTTTTCCACGATCCAAAACTCTTCAGTCTCAAGCAATAATACAGACCTCAGAAACCCAGCAAAACTAACAGCATTTAGGATGCTTCAACTTAATACTAGTTAAAAAGCCAATAAGTCCTCACTTCCTAATCAGGCTTTCGTATTATTAAACGGTATAAGTATGTAGCAGGGGAAAACATCAACATTTCTCAAACCTTTGCCAAACTCAAGAAACATTGCCACTGTCGTGCGCGTTACACTGACGACTTCTTGGGCTTACCAACAACCACCAGAACTTTCTGAATTAACACCGTGATAAAACACAAACCACTTTGGAACCAAACTGGTTTGTTAGTCCAGGCGATGCACAGGAAGTACACAGGAACCGAAGAAAGAATCATCAAAACTCCCATTCCTGTTTCATAAGGACTCGCTATCATTGGAACCACTGTGACGAAGATCGTTGCCAAAATATACGAAATGGGCCAGAAGAGGTTGACTTTGATGGGCCGTTCCAGGTCGGGACGCTTCCAGCGCAACCAGGGCAGGCAGAGGACAGACACCCCTATACTCAACTTGGGAGGAGAGTGATTTATTTCACCTTACCTAATCTGGTAAGCCCGATGTGCACTTACCCACGTGGCAAAGCCAACATAGTTTATCAAGGCTCCAATATCCGAGACAGTCAAATAGAGCATTGATAGCAAAGCCTGGAACAAGACGCAAATAAAAATGGCCAGAAAAGCCTGGGAAACTTTCTTACCATTGCCAGAACAGATGGAGCTGGAGTAAGCCTTTGCGCTTGGATCATTGTGAGAAGTTCAGGCATTTGTCCATTGCAGGCTCCAGCGTAGAACAGTCTGGAAAAGGACTTCAGTAGCCAGAAAGATTCACATATATATTTTTTTAAATAAAACACCTGGAAGATGTAAGTAGGATGCCGTTGACTGCGCCAAATGTAGACAGGGCCACAAATACCGGTATGGACAGGGCAAAAGGGCCGAAAAGTTTGTTAGCAAAAGTGACTGCAACAGCATTAGACTCCAAAATTTCCTCGGGAGATAAAGTCGTGTAAAATGCAATGTTGGTCAGCACGTAAACCACAGTGACCAAAGTGCACGATATCGCTATGGCCAACGGGAGATTTCTGCAAAAAAACAGCGGTAAGGGGCGGAAACTTCAAAGGTAAGTCAATGGGTAGGCCTTACCTGACGGGGTCTTTGAGCTCTTCAATAATGAAGTTCAAGTAGTTCCTGAAAGTTTCAGTTTTGGTTAAAAAGCTGATGAAAGTGAGGAGAGTGTTTCAGCAACTGATGAAAGTGAGGAAAGTGTTTCAGTAGCTGATGAAAGTGAGGAAAGTGTTTCAGTAGCTGATGAAAGTGAGGACAGTGTTTCAGTAGCTGATGAAAGTGAGGAAAGTGTTTCAGTAGCTGATGAAAGTGAGGAAAGTGTTTCAGTAGTTTATGAAAGTGAGGAAAGTGTTTCAGTAGCTGATGAAAGTGAGGAAAGTGTTTTGGTAGTTAATTTTCTGTAATATTCCGAAATATTGACGCGGAAATAGCTTTTTCTACAACAATGTCTGCTACAGCAAGCAATAGATTTTAAGGTAATATGGCAAATAAATGCGAATTTAGTAGGAATTATTGTCAAAAAAAGGCAGGATTCAAGGACTTTAGAAAGTGGTCAGGAACTCTAATGCAAATTAAAGAAATTCGGTCAACTTTTTTGCCAATTTCACAGTTGAAACCGCCAATATTTTAAGTAGAAAAACAAGTTATAATTCTATTAAAATACTTACCAACCATTGTAAGCAAAAAGCCCCGAATAAAATGATAAGGCCAATGAAGTCACTTCAGTCTTGGTGTTGATAAAGGAAAAATTGGAGTAATGACCTAAAATGAATAGAAGTGAATGAAGCTAAAATGCGGGCGTTTGACAGTTCACTTTTCCTGGGAAAGGAAGATAGGACTTACCTTGGTATAACTGATATATTCCAGCTGCGATTATAATAAAAAGAGCCAATAATTTGGCATAAGTGAACACATCTTGCACCCTGGTGGCCCACCGGACGTCGTAACAGTTAACAAACGTTAAAACCACTAAAACGAAAACATCCCCATAAAATGCAGGCCACAAAAGTCCGTAAAATTCAAGCTGATGGTATCGAAAGCTTTACACAAATCAACACCCACTTAGACTTACAAATACAGCAAGCGGCCAGCAATCGAGCGGCATTATCGGGCGGGTCGCAGTCGACAAACAGCGGTTTCATCACATATTGGCTGAAAGTGAGGGCTACTATGGCTTGGGAGCAAGGCCTCACTATCATACACTCAATCCATAGTCTGATAAAGGCCATGAAAGGCCCGAAAGTTTCCATTATGTAGGCGTAGTCGGCGCCACTTTTTCGAATCATGGTTCCTAGTTCGGCGTAACAGTAGGCTCCCACCTAGGAGCAAGAAAGAGCCTTGTTAGGGGAGATTGAGTTGAAGGTGCCTAGGAGATTAGAGGGAAATTAAGTAAAAGAAGGTTTGAGAGAGGAGGGAGGCAAAGCAATTTTAGAGGAGTGAGAGCTGGAAAGGAAGATTTGAGTATAAAAAACACAAATTTTTAATACTCAACGAGAAGATTTTGGAATCATGACTCAACCATCCATAACTTTTTCTTGGAAAGTTTCCAGAAGGAGGAAGAGCTTGCTAGAAAAGCTGGAGCTGGAAATTTCCAGAAACTCAATTGAAAGAAGACGAGAGTTTCTAGAAGCTTCTTCTTAAGCAAGTTCCTTTGTAAAATCGAAGAAATAGATGGTAATATTGCTTCTACTTTCACTGACTGAGAGTAGAGTGTAGGAAGATAATGGAGGACTTCTAGAAGCAAGCGTGGAATGGTGTAGCTAAATTTTCCAGGGGATTAGAGTGAAGCAAAGCAAGAAAAATTTCGAAAAAATGTTGTTGGTCATTTTGTCTTCTTCTGTATTAAAAAAAAGGAAAGTTTTTGAAGCAAAATAACCATAAAAAATTATTTCAAAGCATAATACGCCTCAACCAAGTAGAACTTTATCTTGGAAGGTTCCCAGAAGAAGAAACAGCTTTAGAATGACTTTCAATGCCGTGCCAGAAAAGCGGCAGCTGGAAATTTCCAGAGACTAGATTGAAAGAAGATCAGAGAAGCTTTCTAGAAGCTTCTTCTTCTTTAAAGAGAACTTAGGCAAGTTTATTTTTTAATTGGAAGAGACTGCTAGTAATATTTCTTCTACTCTCTTCGAGTTGGATTGGAGTGTAGGAACGTAATAGAGGGTTTCTAGAAGCACTTGTTTTCTTGAGTGTTTTTTAAAAAACAAAAGTTTTCGAAAGGAAATTCCTTTCCACCTCCGCCTCCACCATATAGAACTTTTTCTTGGAAGGAGGAGGGAGCTTTAGAATGTGGTTCAAAACCATGCTAGAAAAGCTGAAGCTGGAAATTTCCAGAAACTAGATTGAATACACCAGAGAAAGTTTCTAGAAGCTTCTCCTTCTTCATGGCATCTTCTCAGGCAACTTTCGTTTTTAAATAGAAGAGCTTGCTGGTGAATTTTTTTCTACTTCCTTTGACTCGGGCATTGATTTCAAAGAAAATTGTACTTACCATGGAAAAGACTCCCGAAATAGTCCAAACCAACAGCGATACATTAACACTGCCGGTATTCTTCAAGACCCCAGAAGGCGAGACAAATATTCCCGAACCAATAATACTGCCAACAATCACCGTGATGCCATTGATGAGGGTCATTTTCGGCTTAAGAGTGATTTCCTCATCGTGTTGCTTCTCGTCGGGCATATCGGCGACCATCCCGTTCAACTGCACGTGCACTTTAGCCGACGCGGTTTCCCACAGGAAGAAACAGGACACGTTTTTGGCAAATCGGGGTTGAGAAGGCCGATCAATACTGGACCATTGTGGAGACGCGAGAAGGCCCTTTGGGAAGCGCACAGTTCAAAGACGAAGAGTTTGATTTGCTTCAAACTGTGCCATCGGGATTGGACTGAACGATATTTAACATTGCGACTAGTCAGCAATTCTCCTAGTTAGTCGTGTGTGATTATTTCATTATAAACTTCGTCTAAGAATGGAGCCATTTCCTTCTTGTAATTTTCGGTAGTTAAGCGAATTATGTAGGCTAGACATAAATTACTTTAACTGGGCCTTATTTCGTGCGCCAGTATCAGGCACAATACAATAGAGCTTTTGATGGTCATTTTAGTTTTACAGAGAGGAGAGGTTTAATGCTTAAAACTGTCCAGATAAAAAAAGACACTGGACTTTTTATAATAAAATATTTACTAATCAAGAACCCAACAGGAACCAACTCATTTCGCCTCGGCTACTTCATTGGCAATTTCCACCCTCACAGGAGTGATTTCTTCAATATTCTCAGGAGCTGCCGTGATAACGCTGCCTTCTTCATCCACCTCCAGACCAATGGTGGCTCCGATCTTCGAAGACGCCTGCTTGAAAGTGTCGCTAAGCTTGGCCTGAACCACGTTGATGCACATGGACATCAAAGCCAGCCCAAACACCAAGTAGATGATGGAACCGATCATGAACACCGGATCTCGAGGTACGTAGTCCCCAAAGCCGATGGTGGACATGGAAATGAAGACGAAGTAGAAGGCCTCGAAGAAGTTCCATTTTTCGATCACCATGTACATGACGGCGCCGCAGAAAATGTACGAGACCAGGATGAAAAGAGCTACGGAGATGGGAAGATTGAATTCATCGTCGATTTCAAAGTTGGAAATGGCTGGGGTCGTGGGCGTTTCCGTTTGCTGTTGGCTTTCAGAGTCGGGCGGCATGGGGCTGTTCGGGTCGAATAATGAGGGTCTTTTGAAGGTGGCGTAGTCGTAGAGGTTCTGAGCTCCTTTGAAAATATCCTGAAACAACCACACTGTTGCATTGAGGAAAACTGCTGAATATTTCGGCTGCTTCCAGAAATTTGCTCAAATTATTTCTTTTTCTCAGCTTGTCCGAAGAGATATTTTGAAATAATTACCACATTATTGAACACCTTTTTACTCTCTGTGGAATAAGTGTGCCGAAACTGGAGCAAGATTTTTTGCCTTATTTCTTAAAAGCATGTTAGATAGGAACACACATCATTCAATCGATAGCTCGTTGCTAGTGTACTTGGGCCACCCTGTATATATTTAGAAAAAATTTCACTCTCAGTTCTTAAAAAATATGCAGCATTATACAGGGTGGCTCAAAAGGGGAGACATTCCTGTGGATGGAGGGCAGAAGAGTTTATAAAGGAGGAATTTTCCGAAATTATTTGTCTGGGTCTTTTGACCATTGTTTGGTCGGTTTCGGAAACTTTAATTCGGATTCGGGGAATGGACTTTCCAA
Organism: Dendroctonus valens; assembly: GCA_024550625.1. Taxonomy (NCBI): domain Eukaryota; kingdom Metazoa; phylum Arthropoda; class Insecta; order Coleoptera; family Curculionidae; genus Dendroctonus; species Dendroctonus valens. The sequence goes on from JAJTJO010000058.1 coordinate 499,729, forward strand.
ATTGGGCAAAAGAATCTACAGGGTGATGATTTTTGTGGTGACAAGACTCGCACAGCAATAGAATTTTAAAAAGGAGTCATTTTTCAAAACTCATTGGGTATTTTGCCCATATTTTCCGCCTTTTTCCAAAAATTTAGCTCGGAATTGAAAAAATTAGTTTGCCATAAAATTCTCCAGCTAAAATGTTGTCGTTATTTTTAGAATTTCGGGGCAAACAACCCCGACAAGTAGTTTCGGAAAATTATTCCTCTAAAAACTCTTCTACACTGTATAAAGAGGAATGTCGCCCCTTTTGAACCACCCTGTATGTTACTGAATATTTGTTTTAGGACTGAGAGTGAAAATGTTGTAAATATATACAGGGTGGCCCAATTAAATGCGCAACTTACTATCAAATGAATGATGTTTGTTTCTATATGACATGCGTTGGAAATTTCTGTAAAAAATATGCCAAAAAAATTCCAAAATACAAAATGATTTTTTGCATTTATAGACAAACCGCGTGGCTTTAGGAAAGAATCATAAAACATGCAATTTCTTCGGTGTAAAATCATTTAAAGTTGAAGTTTAAGCAAGTAGAAACTGCACCTTCGGCTGTGAGTATCTTCCTCAAATTAACCGAAACGAAATCAATTTTTCATTTAAATTTTGCAAAAAAATTTAAAAAAATATTGTACTTACGTCCATATTGGCATTTTTCCGCACTTTTCGACAACTTCCAGTGTAGTACAGGCGGCGAACAAACGACCACACGAACTTAATGCCTCTGGTGAATAGTTTCCCAAAATCAGTGAGCGCAATCAGGAAAAGTGGAATTCCGATCAGAGCGTAGACGATGGTGAGAGCTCTTCCTGTGTGAGTTTTGGGAAACATGTGTCCATAGCCTGCAAAGAAGCGATTTTTATAGAACACCAACCCCATAAGACTTTTAGTGTTCTTGACTCGACTTTAATTTTTTTCAGCAAAAACCGTGCGTCCAACGAAATCAAAGCTAAAGGTCAAATTTGTGAAGAATTGAATGGGGGTTGCATCACTGGTTTTTGGTTTCCGAAGAAACAGTGGCGTCCTATTTTTTTGGCAAAAATATTCAACACAAAACCCATCAGAAAATGTACCCCATTCACTGGAAAAGCGTCCAAATTCCAGAAAAATTCCCACAAAAGTATCAAGTTTCCGTAAACTTTTACTCCAAAGTACCTCCAAAATTAGGTCTTATTGTCTTATTGTAAAATTCCTGCACGCATCGAACACCCTTATCCTCCAAAAGCTGAAGAAAAACTCTGTCCTTTGGACAATTTCGATATACGGCGACCCTCAAAACTCACCGATCGTAGTTAAAATCGTCAAACAATAAACAATCCCGTTCAAAAAACTCCAAGATCGCATGCCACTGTAATCGGTCATGCCGGCCTCATGCGCGCTATGTAGCTCCTCCTCAAACTTCCTCAGCCTGCTCCTGGCCAAGGACTTCCAGTCGTCCTCCCTCAAGTTGTGGCTCTTCACCCACAACAAGTCGATAAAGTCTCGCTTCACTCTCTTAACTCCGCACTTGTAGTACGTTTCGAACGTGCCCTCAGTGAATTTGAACATCAGGCCTCCCAAGCCGCAAAACACCATGATCAAAAATAGTCCACAACAACATCGGCGGAATGTGCTTTTGATTTGATTGTACTCCCGATGGAACTGTCTTTTGTGGATTTGGTAGTTCCGGAACAGTTCCCTTATGGACAAGGTTCTGAAGCTGCTCAGAACAACTTGCTTGGTTTTTCCAGAGGCTGCGATGCATTTCCGCTGTACTACGCTGGCAGTTTTCGCGTCTAGAACTTCGATGATTTTGGCCGAAGCCAGCGGAGGTTTTCTTTGGCGCAGCAGCTGAAGCTGAGCACTTAGTTCAAAGGACGCAGCTTTGGACGCCACAGTGAAATCCGAATCGGAGTATTTCCTCCTCAAACTCGCATCATTTTGTTGGACTTTTTCCAAACTCTCCTGCAACTCTTCGACGAACTTATGCGGAGCCGATTGGCTACGTTTCGCCAATTGTTGCTCGTATTTCCTGAATCGCTCGCGACCTCTTTGAGCAGCGGAACTGATGGATCTCTTCGTTTTGTTGAAGAGCGATTTTAGCTCTTGCTGGGCCAGATCTGAGATGCTCTCTTTCTTCGTATGGCCTTTGCGAAAACTACCTTGGCGACTGATGTTCTGAAAAGCGAAAAATTGCCGATTTACAGGGAGATAAAACTAGATTTTTTTTGCTTGTTTTGTCAGTAATTTGTGTGTTTTGTAAGCCCATATAATAAAAATAAATCATAGTCTTGAAGACCTTTACAGGTGTGGAAAGTTGCAGTTTGTGTTTGAAATTATTCCGTTTTTTTTCGAGTATTTTAGGAAATTAATTGGAGATTCGATTTTGTAGTGGTTTTTCCTTGGTTTCATGTCAGACTGTATAAAAAGACTTAAAACTGGAATCTGGACTCCGCAAGCGCCCAAAATTGCAAAAGAAATTGCTTTCTTCAACGGTTTGCTTGTGTTTTACATTCAAAGGCAGCTCTGAAGGAAGATCGCGTTGGGAAAATCCAATCTTATCAACTTATCGCAAAAATGGCAAAAGCTTTTTTTCATCATCAAACGATTTTTACCTACGCTTGTACTACTCGAAGACCACTCTTTGCCATTTTGATTGGTGGGGTCTCTCAGCTGCAATTTCTTCTTCTATCTTGGCCGCATCTTCATCCCCCAAGTACCGTATTGGGGTCGATTCCCTCTTTGCTGTGTCCCGATGGATAATCCTCCGTTTCTGCCTGGGTTTCTTCGCAAGCGGCTGCAGAGGAGGCAAGTCTTTATCGGGAGTTTTTGCTTTTAATTTTGCTGGTTTTTCCGTGTCAGCTTCCTTATTTGCATAGTTTTCCTGTTGATTTTCCTGTAGAGTTTTAATCCTCTTCACTCGGCTGCTGATCCACATCTTCTCCGTTGTTGTTATTTTCGTTTTGACCACTATTTTCTGGAGCTTGCTGTATATGACACACTATACCGGATTCCATCGCTCTAAAACTGAATTTTCTCCAAGTTTTCCGCCAGCGATATTTTTAGCAAAGTTAAATTTAAACGACAATTCGAGACGAACGCTGCCGCCGGTTTATCTTACCTTGGAGGAGTAGAGCGAGGTAAGACCCGAGAATTCTCGGATAACATTGTTATTTGCCGGTTGATAATCTGCTAGGTTAAGCTTACCAATTGGTCGTGTAAACGTAGCACAGAATACCACAGAATTCCATATTGTCCAGACCTTTGTCTCCTCGATTTGCCTCAATGAAGGCCTCAACTTTGTGTTCCTCAATCACTTGACCGAATGAAGGCGTACTATTCGTTCTGTAGCCAAACTGTTCCATTGCTCGGTTTGATTATCCAGATGGCAATCAAACGGATAGATTTGTTACTTCTTCGATTAGCTGGTAACGGAGTGCTCGTAAGTCTGGCCTTTCCACGCTTCCTTCATAGGCTCTGAAAATAATGGAAAAATTGCCTCATTTTGAGACCGTTTTGAAAAATAAACCAATAAAAAAATTGGCAAAAATTCAAATTCAAAAAAAGTCATTCGGATCCAAAACACTTGAGGCTTTCTTCCTGGCGTTCAGTTTTTTTGTAGGGGTTTTATTGTGCAACCCTGAAATAAAATGCTGTAGGTCTTGGTAATAATGAGCTGGAGGGTTGAAATTTTTTTTTCATGGGTAGCTCTGAATAGCCCTTTGCAACTCCATAAGTTTCGTTTAGTTTTCCCCGACAGAAATTTTTTAAAATTTTTTTAAATTTTAGCTGACGATGACGCACTGGCTGGTTATTAACTGTGAAATAAATTGCTGTAGATCTTGTTAGTTAGCGCTGGAAGAGTTGAAATTTTTTCCATAAATAGTTCTGAGTAGTACTTGGTGCTCTGTTGAGTTCCATTTACGGCACGTTCTAGGGAATTATTTGAAGAAATTTTTGAATTTGAGATGTCCATGAAAAAAATTTTGCTGTTGCCTCTGAAAGAAAGTGCGTGGTAGTTCTTGCATATGAAGAGCTGGTCAGTTGCAAATTCTCCTCTCGATAGATCTGAGTAGTACTTTGGTGCTCTGTTGAGTTTCATTAAGGGCCGCAACTAGGGAATTTTGAAGACATTTTTTGAATTTGAGATGTCCATGAAGAAAAATTTTGCTGTTGCCTCTGAAAGAAATTGCGGTAGTTCTTGCACATGAAGAGCTGGTCATTTGCAAATTTTCCTCTCGATGATCTGAGAAGTACTTGGTGCTCTGTGAATTTCATTTAAGGGACGTTTACTATGGAATTTTGAAGAAATTTTAGAATTTGATGATGTCCATGAAAAAAAAAATTTCCTGTTGCCTCTGAAAGAAAGTGCGGTCGTTCTTGCATATGAAGAGCTGGTCATTTGCTTAATTTCCTCTCGATAGATCTGAGTATTACTTTGGTGTTCTGTGAGTTTCATTTAAGGCATGTTACTAGGGAATGTTGAAGAAATTTTTGAATTTGAGATGTCCATGAAAAAAAAATTTCCTGTTGCCTCTGAAAGAAAGTGCGGTAGTTCTTGCACATGAAGAGCTGGACATTTGCAAATTTTTCACTCGATAGCTCTGAGTAGTACTTTGGTGCTCTGTGAGTTTCAATTAAGGGCCGCAACTAGGGAATTTTGAAGAAATTTTTGAATTTGAGATGTCTATGAGAAAAAATTTTGCTGTTGTCTCTGAAAGAAAGTGCGGTAGTTCTTGCAGATGAAGAGCTGGTCACTTGCAAATTCTCCTCTCGATAGATCTGAGTAGTACTTTGGTGCTCTGTGAGTTTCATTTAAGGGCCGCAACTAGGGAATTTTGAAGAAATTTTTGAATTTGAGATGTCGATGAAAAAAATGTTGTTGTTGCCTCTGAAAGAAAGTGCGGTAGTTCTTGCACATGAAGAGCTGGACATTTGCAAATTTTTCTCTCGATAGCTCGGAGTAGTACTTTGGTGCTCTGTGAGTTTCATTTAAGGGACGCCACTAGGGAATATTAAAGAAATTTTTGAATTTGATATGTCCTAAAAAAAAATTTTGCTGTTGCCTCTGAAAGAAAGTGCGGTAGTTCTTGCACATGAAGATCTGGACATTTGCAAATTTTTCTCTCGATAGCTCGGAGTAGTACTTTGGTGCTCTGTGAGTTTCATTTAAGGGACGCCACTAGGGAATATTAAAGAAATTTTTGAATTTGATATGTCCTAAAAAAAAAATTTTGCTGTTGTTCTTGCACATGAAGAGCTGGTCATTTGCAAATGTTCCTCTCTATAGATCTGAGTAGTACTTTGCTGCTCTGTGAGTTTCATTTAAGGAACGTTACTAGGGAATTTTGAAAAAATTTTTGAATTTGAGATGTCCATGAAAAAAAAATTTCCTGTTGCCTCTGAAAGAAAGTGCGGTCGTTCTTGCACATGAAGAGCTGGTCATTTGCAAATTCTCCTCTCGATAGATCTGAGTACCGCTTTGGTGCTCTGTGAGTTTCATTTAAGGGGCGCCACTAGGGAATTTTGAAGAAATTTTTGAATTTGAGATATCCATGAAAACAAATTTTGCTGTTGCCTCTGAAAGAAAGTGCGGTAGTTCTTGTAGATGAAGAGCTGGTCATTTGAAAATTCTCCTCCCGATAGATCTGAGTAGTACTTTGGTGCTCTGTGAGTTTTATTTAAGACAAGTTACGAGGGAATTTGAAGAAAATTTTAGAATTTGAGGACTGTCCATGAAAAAAAATTTTGCTGTGCCTCTGAAAGAAAGTGCGGTAGTTCTTGCACATCAAGAGCTGGCATTTGCAACTTCTCCTCTCGATAGATCTGAGTAGTACTTTGGTGCCTGTGAATTCATTTAAGGGCCGCAACTAGGGAATTTTGAAGACATTTTTGAATTTGAGATGTCCATGAAAAAAAATTTTGCTGTTGCCTCTGAAAGAAAGTGCGGCTTCGTGCTTGCATCTGAAGAGCTGGTCCATTTGACATTTTCTGTCGATAGATCTAGTACTTTGGTGCTCTGTGAGTTTCATTTAGGGACATTACTAGGGAATTTTGAAGAAATTTTGAATTTGAGATGTCCATGAAAAAAATTGCTGTTGCCTCTGAAAGAAAGTGCGGTTTCTTGCACATGAAGAGCTGGTCATTTGAAAATTTCCTCTCGATAGATCTGAGTAGTACTTTGGTGCTCTGTGAGTTTCATTTAAGGGACGTTACTATGGAATTTTGAAGAAATTTTAGAATTTGAGATGTCCATGAAAAAAAATTTTCCTGCTGTCTCTGAAGAAAGTGCGGTCGTTCTTGCATATGAAGAGCTGGTCATTTGCAAATTTCCCTGTCGATAGATCTGAGTAGTACTTTGGTGCTCTGTGAGTTTCATTTACGGGACATTACTAGGGAATTTTGAAGAAATTTTTGAATTTGAGATGTCCATGAAAAAAAATTTTCCTATTGCCTCTGAAAGAAAGTGCGGTAGTTCTTGCACATGAAGAGCTGGTCATTGCAAATTTTCCCTCGATAGATCTGAGAAGTACTTTGGTGCTCTGTGAGTTTCATTTAAGGACGTTACTAGGGAATTTTGAAGAAATTTTGAATTTGAGATGTCCATGAAAAAAATTTCCTGTTGTCTCTGAAAGAAAGTGCGGTCCTTCTTGCATATGAAGAGCTGGTCATTTGCAAATTTTCCTGTGGATAGATCTGAGTAGTACTTTGGTGCTCTGTGAGTTTCATTTAAGGGACGTTACTAGACAATTTTGAAGAAATTTTAGAATTTGAGATGTCCATGAAAAAAAAATTCCTGTTGCCTCTGAAAGAAAGTGCGGTAGTTCTTGCACATGAAGAGCTGAAAATTTGCAAATTTTTCTCTCGATAGCTATGAGTAGTACTTTGGTGCTCTATGAGTTTCATTTAAGGGACGTTACTAGGGAATTTTAAAAAATAATTTGAATTTGAGATATCCATGAAAAAAAATTTTGCCGTTGCCTCTGAGAGAAGGTGCGGTAGTTCTTGCACATGAAGAGCTGGTAAGTTGCAAATTTGTCTCTCGATAGCTCTGAGTAGTACTTTGGTGCTCTATGAGTTTCATTTAAGGGATGTTACTAGGGAATTTAGAAGAAATTTTTGAATTTGAGATGTCCATGAAAAAAAATTTTGCTGTTGCCTCTGAAAGAAAATGCGGTAGTTCTTGCAGATGAAGAGCTGGTCATTTGCAAATTCTCCTCTCGATAGATCTGAGTAGTACTTTGGTGCTCTGTGAGATTCATTTAAGGGACGTTACTAGGGAACTTTGAAGAAATTTTTGAGTTTGAGATGTCGACGAAAAAAATGTTGTCGTTGACTCTGGAAGAAAGTGCCCTAGTTCTTGCACCTGAGGATCTGGAGGTTTGAAAAAATTTTCCCGGATAGCTCTGAATAGAGGCTTGGTGGTATGTGAGTTTCATTTGGTTGCATTTATCAGGAATTTGCAGAGATTTTTTTTAATTTGAGCTGAGATCGAAAGACATTAATATTCTTTGCTCTAAAAGAAAATGCTCTATATGCTGAAGGTGATGACTTGGATATTTGAGCATTTTTGCGGAATGTCCTTTTTGTCCTTCATTTTCTGGATTTTCATTTTGCAAGCTCTTCCACGAATTTTTAGATTTTTTCACTCTCTTGAAGCAGTACCCCGTTTTAAAATACTTTTTCTTCATTTCTTCGCCTAATCAAGACTTGCCGCACTTCATGATCATGAAATGCTTCCGGATGCGTAAAATAAAAGTGATACTTTTGAATACACGTTTAGATGAAAAACTATGACAAAAATAACCATTTTTGAAACTCGCCGCTCTTTTTACGGAACACCCTGTACAAAACCTGCAAAGTATACGCAACGGAACTAGTTGGGGACATTTTTAAAGAAATATTTTGCTTTTATTCAGTTAATTAAAGTGAAAACTAACCAAAAACAGCTTTTTTATTAAAAACGACCTCTTTCAAGCAAATTTATAAAAGAAACGGACTTACCCTCTATTGTTTTAAAGCTGATGGCACCGCCGATAGTATAAATAACAAGCACTATAGTCAGAAAACAATGAGTGAACCATTTTTGCTCAAAAATTTAACTTTATTGTAGAGCCAAAGAGCGAACTTTTCCCCGAACCCCAAGCTGGTCTTGGCAGTGCTCAAGCCCAAGTCCCTCCACTGATTTATGTGATCGAACATGAACTGCGAAGTCTTCCGGCCGTAAGAGGGGCCAAGGCCTCCACAGGGACACTCAAAAGTACTTTGGGGTTGTTTTGGGGCGCTTGCGGTGGCGGAATGATCAGCGTGGGTCTGGCGAAACCAACTTTCTTCTCCACACTGGGTGTTCCCGGTGTTTTCGCTTCTATCGACGTCACAGGTACAGAGTTATTACTCTCCATTGTATAAACAGTTTATTCAAACGTTTCGGTAATTATTATTTAAATCAATCGGGACGTCGTCCTGTCTTTATTTTTGGAACGGAGCGCATCACACGCTTGGTAGTGACCGCACTTTTAAGACTGGACCGTCGTTAACGCGTGCTTTTTCCCAAATATTTGTAAACAAGTTATTAATATTGCTTTTCTGGAAAAGTGGCTCGGCGTCTCTGACTCAATCGATTTACTAAGGGCACTTGGATGCCACCCAAATCCATATACCAGTCGATGTGCAAGTTAAATTTTAGCTTCAAAGGCTTCTAGGAGGATAAAATTCGGCTGGCAGTAAAAGTGGATAAATCTATGAACTAAAAAATGTAATTTTCTCCTTTGCGGTTTCAAGCTAAGGGAGCGCCTTTATATGCGCACTTGAGTCCCTAGTAAGGAAGAGATCGTCGGTTAAAGGCGAAAAAGGGTCGATTACTCAGCACCTCAAAAGCATATCGGGTTTTTCACTGAGCTCCTGTTCAGTTCATCAGTTGAGGTATTTTGGGCAGAACTTTTCGATTCTAGTGCTTTTTCAGCTACTTTCTAAACTGCCTGTACGTTGAAGTCGCGCTCCAGAATTCCGCGAACCCTGACAAATTCTGGCGAGTGGGCGACTTTCAGAGTATTAGAAGCGAAAATATCCCACTACTCAGACAAAATGTAGTGTTCATTAGGCAAAACAAACCATTTGGCTCATGAAAAGCTTTGAGAATTTTTACCGAGCGATTAGCCGAGATTTTGATGACTACTTAAAAAAAAGCGGAAAATAACTTTTTCAACGCATCTTTAAGGAATCCAAATAGCTGATTTGGCAAACCAACTGCAAATGCCGACGAAAAAACACCGCAAAACACAATACAAATAAATATTTATTACCTTATAACACTACTGAATCGTTCAGTCACGCTATAGATAAATCACTATAAACGTACAGAGTTAATAGATTCCATTAAAATACAAAAAAAACAAACAGTTTAGTTTAGAAAATTAACAGAATCGGAGAAGCTTCTTGTACAGACAAAATTAATTCAGAAGAAATACACAACAAAAACATCCACTGCAACCAAACAGCATCAGCTAACACAAATCCCGATATTCTGTATAGTTTAAGAATATAATAAATTATATTCTATACAAATTATATGTGACTTGAATGAAAATTACAACAAAAATCAATCTATGTATATACAATAAAAAGCCATCACGCTGTGTAGCAGCTTTGAAGCTTCGATTGGTAATAATGATCAATAGTAATGTTAACAATAAATAAGTGTTACTCTACACGATTACTCGTTACAGGGATGCACGCAGTAACATAATTAAAAATTTAATATGGATGGCTTAGGATGATGAAATATTTGGTAAGAATGTTAATAACTAACTAAAGTAAAAAGAGGCTGTCTAAAGTTCCTGATGATATATAGGGGATTCCCCCCAGCAAGACGACTCTCCAAACAACGTGAACGTATCAAAAACTACTGGGAACAATCAGCCTAAACGACAAATACTTGGTACGAAGGAAGTAGTTTATACGGCGACCCATTTAGGCCCACCCACAAAGCCAGTGCTATATCAGTCTTCCACATCACATCACTTGCACCAAGCA
>JAJTJO010000058.1:516251-598010 GCA_024550625.1 Dendroctonus valens
GGCATCAAACGGGATAGATTTGTTACTTCTTCGATTAGCTGGTAACGGAGTGCTCGTAAGTCTGGCCTTTCCACGCTTCCTTCATAAGGCTCTGAAAATAATGGAAAAATTGCCTCATTTTGAGACCGTTTTGAAAAAAAAACCAATAAAAAAATTGCCAAAAATTCAAATTCAAAAAAAGTCATTCGGATCCAAAACACTTGAGGCTTTCTTCCTGGCGTTCAGCTTTTTAGTAGGGGTTTTATTATGCAACCCTGAAATAAAATGCTGTAGTCTTGGTAATAATGAGCTGGAGGGTTGAAATTTTTTTCATGGGTAGCTCTGAATAGTATTTGCAACTCCATAAGTTTCGTTTAGTTTTCCCGACAGAAATTTTTTAAAATTTTTAAATTTTAGCTGACGATGACGCACTGGCTGGTTATTAACTGTGAAATAAATTGCTGTAGATCTTGTTAGTTATGCGCTGGAGAGTTGAAATTTTTTCCATAAATAGCTCTGAGTAGTACTTTGGTGCTCTGTGAGTTTCATTTAAGGCACGTTACTAGGGAATTTTGAAGAAATTTTGAATTTGAGATGTCCATGAAAAAAAATTCCTGTTGCCTCTGAAGAAAGTGCGGGTAGTTCTTGCGCACGAAGAGCTGGTCATTTGCAAATTTTTCTCTCGATAGCTCTGAGTAGTACTTTGGTGCTCTGAGTTTCATTTAAGGGCACGTTACTAGGGAATTTTGAAGAAATTTTAGAATTTGAAATGTCCATGAAAAAAAAATCCTGTTGCTCTGAAAGAAAGTGCGGTAGTTCTTGCACATGAAGAGGTGGTCATTTGAAATTCTCCTCTCGATAGATCTGAGTCTTTGGTGCTCTGTGAGTTTCATTTAAGGGACGTTACTAGGGAATTTGAAGAAACTTCTGAATTGAGATGTCCATGAAAAAAATTTGCTGTTGCCTCTGAAAAAGTGCGGTAGTTCTTGCACATGAAGAGGTGGTCATTTGCAAATTTTCCTCTCGATAGATTGAGTAGTACTTTGGTGCTCTGTGAGTTTCATTTAAGGAACGTTACTAGGGAATTTGAAGAAATTTTGAATTTGAGATGTCCATGAAAAAAAATTCCTGTTGCCTCTGAAGAAAGTGCGGTATTCTTGCACAAGAGCTGGTCATTTGCAAATTTCCTCTCGATAGATCTGAGTAGTACTTTGGTGCTGTGTGAGTTTCATTTAAGGCACGCTACAGGGAATTTTGAAGAATTTTGAATTTGAGATGTCCATGAAAAAAATTGCTGTTGCCTCTGAAAGAAAGTGCGGTCGTTCTTGCACATGAAGAGCTGGTCATTTGCAAATTTCCTCTCGATAGATCTGAGTGGTACTTTGGTGCTCTGTGAGTTTCATTTAAGGGACGTTACTAGGGAATTTTGAAGAAACTTTAGAATTGAGATGTCATAAAAAAAATTTGCTGTTGCCTCTGAAAAAAGTGCGGTAGTTCTTGCACATGAAGAGGTGGTCATTTGCAAATTTTCCTCTCGATAGATTGAGTAGTACTTTGGTGCTCTGTGAGTTTCATTTAAGGAACGTACTAGGAATTTGAAGAAATTTTTGAATTTGAGATGTCCATCCAGAAAAAAAATTGCTGTTGCCTCTGAAAGAAAGTGCGGTAATTCTTGCACATAAGAGCTGGTCATTTGCAAATCTTCCTCTCGATAGATCTGAGTAGTACTTTGGTGCTGTGTGAGTTTCATTAGGCACGCTACCAGGGAATTTTGAAGAATTCTTGAATTTGAGATGTCCATGAAAAAAAAATTCCTGTTGCCTCTGAAAGAAAGTGCGGTCGTTCTTGCATATGAAGAGCTGGTCATTTGCAAATTTTCCTGTCGATAGATCTGAGTAGTACTTTGGTGCTCTGTGAGTTTCATTTACGGGACATTACTAGGGAATTTTGAAGAAATTTTTGAATTTGAGATGTCCATCCAGAAAAAAAATTCCTGTTGCCTCTGAAAGAAAGTGCGGTAGTTCTTGCACATGAAGAGGTGGTCATATGCAAATTTTCCTCTCGATAGATCTGAGTAGTACTTTGGCGCTGTGAGTTTCATTTAAGGCACATTACTAGGGAATTTTGAAGAAATTTTTGAATTTGAGATGTCCATCCGAAAAAAATTTCCTGTTGCCTCTGAAAGAAGTGCGGTAGTTCTTGCACATGAAGAGCTGGTCATTTGCAAATTTTCCTCTCGATAGATCTGAGTAGTACTTTGGTGCTCTGTGAGTTTCATTTAAGGGACGTTACTATGGAATTTTGAAGAAATTTTAGAATTTGAGATGTCCATGAAAAAAAATTTCCTGTTGCCTCTGAAAGATAGTGCGGTATTTTTGCGCACGAAGAGCTGGTCATTGAAATTTTTTCTCTCGATAGCTCTGAGTAGTACTTTGGTGCACTGTGAGTTTCATTTAAGGTACGTTACTAGGGAATTTGAAGAATTTTTGAATTTGAGATGTCGATGAAAAAAAATGTTGTTATTCCCTCTGAAAGAAGTGCGGTAGTTCTTGCACTGAAGAGTGGTAATTTGCAAATTTTTCTCTCGATAGCTCTGAGTAGTACTTTGGTGCTCTATGAGTTTCATTTTTTAAGGGACGATACTAGGAATTTGAAGAAATTTTGAATTTGAGATGTCCATGAAAAAAATTGCTGTTGCCTCTGAAAGAAAGTGCGGTAGTTCTTGCACATGAAGAGCTGGTCAATTTGAAATTTTCCTCTCTGATAGATCTGAGTAGTATTTGGTGCTCTGTGAGTTTCATTTAAGGGACATTACTAGGGAATTTTAAGAAATTTTTGAATTTGAGATGTCCATCAGAAAAAAATTCTGGTTGCCTCTGAAGAAGGTGCGGTAATTCTGCACATGAAGAGCTGGTCATTTGCAATTTGCCTCTATAGATCTGAGTAGTACTTGGTGCTCTGTGAGTTTCATTTAAGGGACGCCACTAGGGAATTTTGAAGAAATTTTTGAATTTGAGATGTCCATGAAAAAAACTTTTGCTGTTGCCTCTGAAAGAAAATGCGGTAGTTCTTGCAATGAAGAGCTGGTCATTTGCAAATTCTCCTCTCGATAGATCTGAGTAGTACTTTGGTGCTCTGTGAGTTTCATTTAAGGGACGTTACTAGGGAATTTGAAGAAATTTTTGAGTTTGAGATGTCGATGGTAAAAAAAATGTTGTCGTTGACTCTGGAAGAAAGTGCCCTAGTTCTTGCACCTGAGGATCTGGAGGTTTGAAAAAATTTTCCCAGATAGCTCTGAATAGAGGCTTGGTGGTAATGTGAGTTTCATTTGGTTGCCTTTATCAGGAATTTGCAGAGATTTTTTAAATTTGAGCTGAGATCGAAAGACAATAATACTCTTTGCTCTGAAAGAAAATGCTCTGTATGCTGAAGGTGATGACTTGGATATTTGAGCATTTTGCGGAATGTCCTTTTGTCCTTCATTTTCTGGATTTTCATTTTGCAAGCTCTTCCACGAATTTTTAGATTTTTTCACTCTCTTGAAGCGTATACCCCGTTTCTTTTAAAATACTTTTCTTCATTTCTTCGCCTAATCAAGACTTTGCCGCTCATGGCAAAGCCACTAATAGAAAATTATGTAAAAAAATGTTTTCATGATCATGAAATGCTTCCGGATGCGTAAAATAAAAGTGATACTTTTGAATACACGTTTAGATGAAAAACTATGACAAAAATAACCATTTTTGAAACTCGCCGCTCTTTTTACGGAACACCCTGTACAAAACCTGCAAAGTATACGCAACGGAACTAGTTGGGGACATTTTTAAAGAAATATTTTGCTTTTATTCAGTTAATTAAAGTGAAAACTAAGTCAAAAAACAGCTTTTTTATTTAAAAAACGACCTCTTTTCAAAGCAAATTTATAAAAGAAACGGACTTACCCTCTATTGTTTTAAAGCTGATGGCACCGCCGATAGTATAAATAACAAGCACTATAGTCAGAAAACAATGAGTGAACCATTTTTTGCTCAAAAATTTAACTTTATTGTAGAGCCAAAGAGCGAACTTTTCCCCGAACCCCAAGCTGGTCTTGGCAGTGCTCAAGCCCAAGTCCCTCCACTGATTTATGTGATCGAACATGAACTGCGAAGTCTTCCGGCCGTAAGAGGGGCCCAAGGCCTCCACAGGGACACTCAAAAGTACTTTGGGGTTGTTTTGGGGCGCTTGCGGTGGCGGAATGATCAGCGTGGGTCTGGCGAAACCAACTTTCTCCACACTGGGTGTTCCCGGTGTTTTCGCTTCTATCGACGTCACAGGTACAGAGTTATTACTTTCCATTGTATAAACAGTTTATTCAAACGTTTCGGTAATTATTATTTAAATCAATCGGGACGTCGTCCTGTCTTTATTTTTGGAACGGAGCGCATCACACGCTTGGTAGTGACCGCACTTTTAAGACTGGACCGTCGTTAACGCGTGCTTTTTCCCAAATATTTGTAAACAAGTTATTAATATTGCTTTTCTGGAAAGTGGCTCGGCGTCTCTGACTCAATCGATTTACTAAGGGCACTTGGATGCCACCCAAATCCATATACCAGTCGATGTGCAAGTTAAATTTTAGCTTCAAAGGCTCTAGGAGGATAAAATTCGGCTGGCAATAAAAGTGGATAAATCTATGAACTAAACAATGTAATTTTCTCTTTGCGGTTTCAAGCTAAGGGAGCGCCTTTATATGCGCACTTGAGTCCCTAGTAAGGAAGAGATCGTCGGTTAAAGGGCGAAAAGGGTCGATTACTCAGCACCTCAAAAGCATATCGGGTTTTTCACTGAGCCTCCTGTTAGTTCATCAGTTGAGGTATTTTGGGCAGAACTTTTCGATTCTAGTGCTTTTTCAGCTACTTTCTAAACTGCTGTACGTTGAAGTCGCGCTCCAGAATTCCGCGAACCCTGACAAATTCTGGCGAGTGGGCGACTTTCAGAGTATTAGAAGCGAAAATATCCCACTACTCAGACAAAATGTAGTGTTCATTAGGCAAAACAAAACCATTTGGCTCATGAAAAGCTTTGAGAATTTTTACCGAGCGATAGTCGAGATTTATGATGACTACTTAAAAAAAAAGCGGAAAATAAACTTTTTCAACGCATCTCTTAAGGAATCCAAATAGCTGATTTGGCAAACCAACTGCAAATGCCGACGAAAAACACCGCAAAACACACATACAAATACATATTTATTACCTTATAACACTACTGAATCGTTCAGTCACGCTATAGATAAATCACTATAACGTACAGAGTTAATAGATTCCATTAAAATACAAAAAAAAAACAAACAGTTTAGTTTAGAAAATTAACAGAATCGGAGAAGCTTCTTGTACAGACAAAATTAATTCAGAAGAAATACACAACAAAACATCCACTGCAAACCAAACAGCATCAGCTAACACAAATCCCGATATTCTGTATAGTTTAAGAATATAATAAATTATATTCTATACAAATTATATGTGACTTGAATGAAAATTACAACAAAAATCAATCTATGTATATACAATAAAAGCCATCACGCTGTGTAGCAGCTTTGAAGCTTCGATTGGTAATAATGATCAATAGTAATGTTAACAATAAAATAAGTGTTACTCTACACGATTACTCGTTACAGGGATGCACGTAGTAACATAATTAAATTTAATAGATGTGGCTTCGCCCAGGATGATGAAATATTTGGTAAGAATGTTAATAACTAACTAAAGTAAAAGAGGCTGTCTAAAGTTCCTGATGATATATAGGGGGATTCCCCCCAGCAAGACGACTCTCCAAACAACGTGAACGTATCAAAACTACTGGGAAACAATCAGCCTAAACGACAAATACTTGGTACGAAGGAATTAGTTTATACGGCGACCCCATTTAGGCCCACCCACAAAGCCAGTGCTATATCAGTCTTCCACATCACATCACTTGCACCAAGCACTTGCTATTCAGTAGCTGAAACTTCACTTGCGTATTTTTACCACTCGGCTTCGCCATTGGCCTTTTGGAAGACAAAGTCTATTCCGCTCAGATTCATAATGCCGTCTTTCAAGTAAAACTTCCATTTGTTTCGATTACGAATTATTTTGTCATATTGACAAACCACGATGTTATCCGTATCGAAGAGATCTGTGGGGTCATCATCAGACACATCATCCTCCGAGTTAAGCGGCTCTTCCTCATCGGCTTCGTCTTCGATTTCCTGATCCTCTTCGATCCTTATCATCGTCCAAATCGTCGTCATCGTTTTCATCATCCGAGCCATCTGAGGCCTCATCTGAGGTATCCATAGAGCCATCCACTTGTGCTGGTAGCGGCTTTGCCTTCTTCTTTTCTTTGATTTGCCTGCAAGAAAACAAAAATGAATTAGAGAACAGAGTTTTGCAAAGGCAATTTCGCCCTAGGCAAACTTATATACATACAGTGTGTCCAGTATAAAATGATGTACATGGGGATATTGGAAACCGTTAGAGCTTACAGGGTGGACCCAAATGGGGAAAAAGTTGCGCAATGAAGTGCCTATAAATAATCTGTCATCAACTTCTTTGAACTCGGAATAGCAAAGGGATATACAGGGAAAAAAAGAAAAAAGTGCGTTTTATAAAATCCTTTATATCGTGTTTATTATAAAAGATACAATAACGAAATTTTCAGGGTGGGGGTAAAGAAATGAGCGTGAATTTGACAATAAGGAAAAAAAATATTCTAGGCTCACTATGTTCAATGAGGCCGAAGTCAAACTTTGTTTTTCTTATGGGCGTCATATTGAATTTCTGCATTTTTAAATTCCCCTTTAAATATGCTCTTCATACCATGTATAACATGTTTATGTTCGGTATCAAGATAAATAATTGAAATTAACAAAATTAAGATTTAATGGTAAGTAGGCATTGATATTTCTATTAATTATTACTTTAAATTATTATTGAGCATACATCGAACACTGCAAAAGAACAAGTAAACATTTTAGGATTAAAGTAGGTGTTCAAATAAGCCACCGTTTTCTCGCACGCACAACATACATCGTCTCATTACTGCTTCACAGGATTTTCTGATCATTTCTGGGGTAATTCTGTTAACAGCTTCTATAACAGCGTGTCTCAGCTCCTCTTCGGTTTCGTATGACCCTACAGTATACCAATTTTGAGGAAACCCCATGCAAAAAAAATCGAGCGGTGTTATGTCAGGGGATCTCGCAGGCCATCTACTGTCCCAGGTTGCCTAATCCGACTTGTTGGGAAATTCGTGATTTAAAATTCTGTGATAATACGTCCATTATGTGGCGGCGCGCGTCTTGTTGGAAATACAAGTTTTGCAGGGTAGCTACTGGGAACATCCATAAGTGCTTCCGCTACGTTAGTTTGTAAGAGGTTCAAATATCTCTCGGAATTTAAGTTCTCATTTAAAAAAAATGGTCCAATCACGTGGGTACCCACAATACTTAACCAGACGTTAAATTCAAACCTACTTGGTGCCTAACTTGACGAACTAGCCGTGGATTTTCATCTGACCAAAAAACGGTATTTTTACGATTAAATAGTCCACATTTAGTAAATTGGCTCACATCTGACCAAAGGTCTTTTAAGGAAAAGTTTGGTATCTCGTTATTTCTTTGAATAACCCACTGACAAAATGCCAGTTCTTCTAATCCCATTGCCATTCTTGAGTCCCTGGCAGAGCCGTTCACGATAAAAGTGATATTTATGACGCTTGCTGTGGCTTCAATTTGACGCAAAGACGTACGAAGTGGCTCAACCACGCTTTGCATTACCAAATTTTCTGTATTTTTCGTCTGGAAGTTTGTTTTTCTTTACCTTAGCAAAACTCCCGTAAGCTACAAAGTTGTCTTTCAGAGGCCTAAACATAGTTCTACCAGGTTGTCGCCCTTTTGGGATATTTATTTAAATACCTTTCTTCAGCTTTCGCTTCATTTCGCGACGAGAATTACCCCAGAAATGATCAGAAAATCCTATGAAGCAGTAATGAGACGATGTATGTTGTGCGTGCGAGAAAACGGTGGCTTATTTGAACACCTACTTTAATCCTAAAATGTTACTTGTTCTTTTGCAGTGTTCGATGTATGATCAATAATAATTTAAAGTAATAATTAATAGAAATATCAATGCCTACTACCATAAAATCTTAATTTTGTTAATTTAATTATTTATCTTGACCGAACATAAACATGCTATACATTGTTGAAGAGCATATTTAAGGGGAATTTAAAAATGCAGAAATTCAATATGGCGCCCATAAGAAAAACAAAAGTTGACTTCGGCCTCATTGAACATAGTGGGCCTAGATTATTTTTATTTATTTTCAAATTCACGCTCATTTCTTACCCTCACCCTGAAAATTTCGTTATTGTATCTTTTATAATAAACACGATTATAAGGATTTTATAAAACGCACTTTTTTCTTTTTCCCCTGTGTATCCGTTGCTATTCCGAGTTCAAAGAAGTTGATGACAGATTATTTATAGGCACTTGGTTGCGCAACTTTTTCCCCATTTGGTCACTCTGTACTCTTAACGGTTTCCAATATCCCCATAGTACATCATTTTATACTGGACACACTGTATAGTGATGTGCTTTATTAATTATTACGTACGTAATATGCTACCTTTTGTCGCAGATTTTCCAGGCCTGGACATGCAGATCTCAATTTCACATTGATCGTCTGAATCACTGGCTGCCCCGTCAGTCTGCACAACGTTCTTGTTTACAACATTCACGGACTGTTGTTGGCTGCTAAAGGCGGCATTCACGTGTTGCTGTAATAGGGAGGAAGCGATGGCCGGCGGAAGGCCCATTGTTGCTGTTATAACTGGGCCTGTAAGGACTTTCTGTAGCTGGTTTCCTTGTAAAGCTGTCGCTGGAACCTGCAAAAGACCAGATCTCTCTTTGTTTTTGATGCCTGCGCTCTTAGAGTATATGGTTGTGTTCGTTTTCCCAATGAGTTTTAAGTTAAAATACTATTAAGGTTACTCGTCATCATGTTATGGAAATCAACACATTTGACTTTGCCATTTGGATGCCCTGGGTTTTATCAGAACAATTATTTAAAAATACCTAAATGGCTAATGAAATAGTGGCATATAATTCGTTTTTTATTTGGATTTAGCTGTTCGTTTCATTGTATAGAATTTGATAAATCTGTGTATCTACACAGATTAGAATAGAAAAGATTAACTAATCGATAAATACAACTTGAGTAGCAAAAGAACATTCACATCTGCACTTTTTGCTTGTTTTAAGTAGCCGCAATTCAAATTACTCTAATTTCTACTGCTTAAGTGGAAAATTTAGTTGATGTAGCTATTGTTGAAACTCAAGGGCCTGATAGAAATCAGCCTATTTATAAACGCGTAATCTTACAAAAGATAACAGCAGGTTTTAAACCAAAACCATCTGTAACTATGCAGGTGGTTTATATTCGATGAATCAAGGATGTTTTATGCAATTATCATATGGCAAACTTATTTAGTTTCACATTTGCAGTTTCAAGGCCTTACGCAGAAAATTGCCTAAAGTGATCTAGAACCCCTTGGTGTTTTTCCAAATTCAAAAACCTTGATAGTTGATAGATTCTAACGAGTTTTACCTGTATTGTCAGCACTCTCTGGCCTTCAGTTCCTGGTTGATGCGGCAAAGTGATCTGAATAGGAACCATCTTAGTCTCGATAATAGATTGAATAGGTGCAGTGGGTCGGGGCTGGGACTGCTGGGCTTGCAGCGATGGAGGCATGGCTGGCTTGGGAAAGCCATTGGAAATGATCTCTTGCTTCTTGAGCTTCTCCTCCACATCATTCTGCACCGCTTTACTTGCCATCAGTTTAGGTTTCCCACGTTTGCTTCAGCTCGACTAGCACTTTGCTCGTCCACCCCGTCCTCAGCAAAGGATTCCCTCACACCGGATAGCACATCTTCAATAATGTCCTGATAGATCCTCAAGACCGACGTCTTGCACAGTGAAGTGGCCATACTTTTTTAGATAATACTACAGAACAGTGTACTGGCTCTTAGTGGGGGCATCAACTAGTGAAATTTCCGACTTCTCTAGGCAACCAAACGAGAAATAAATGGATAAACTGTTCTGCGTTTTGTTCTCGATGACAAGTGTAGACAATTAAATAGGGTTATGAGCGGAAGTGTCTTCTTCGGTGCCGGAGTTTCGTCGGGCAGTAGCAGGTAGGCTAGGGATCTGCGTGGAGCTGTAATATCTAAAACTGTTTGGTTTCTCTATTCTTTTGGGCTCGATTTTGCGTAATTCTGTAGCTTGCATCAAGAATACTAATTAGACAAATAAATTGCAGCAGGAGAAATGTGTTTTAAAATTAGTTTGCTTATTCGGCTGCACTCGTGGCTGACGTCACAGCCAACAACTATTTTTTCTCAGGTCGAAAAATCCAAAATTTCTGCGAGTTTTGAAAAACGCTGTTAGTCTTAAGCTCTTATTTAGAGAACCGGTTGAGCTGTAAAGTTCCAGTTATCATTGCCCGATAGAGCATTAAAATACGCACTTTTCATATAAAAGATCAATTTAGAAATGTTTCTAGTTTTCACGCGAAATGCAAAAATGTAAAAATTACGCGGGTTTTGAAAACCGCTCTTGTTCTTTGGGCCATATTTAGAGAACCGGTTGAGCCGTAAAGCTCTAATTGGCATTTAGGGATGGAGGCTTAAAATGCGCCCTTTCTTCTAGCCACAAAATAGACATTTTACCTTTGCTGCCCAGAAATTTTCAAGAGTGTAACATAAACCGGACATTTTGGCGCAGGTCGCAACTTCGAAATTATACTCTTTTAATGAATTTGGTCGCCCAATTTGCGATTTATCGCCCAAGTTGGCAACACCGGAAGTATATATATATGATGCCCCCTTCCTTCAAACCTATCAATATTCTGCTGACAGTAGTTGTCACGTGTTGACGACATTTGCGGTCTTTTGTTTACAAATATAGCAATTTTATTTCATAACAACAAATTCTACAGACTCTCAGAGCCAAATATTTGTTCTGTTCTCCAAAACTCAACTAAATCGACATGAATTTCCTACGAAATGTGCGTAGTTCTCTATCCGGTTGGTTTCCTAAAAGGGACGCTATCACTGAAACCCCAATAGCTTGGGGGACATTTACTTTGAACTGATGGTGGAGACGCTGTCATGGAACACCCGCTATACATTGCACACGCTCATCTTCTGGCTTGGATTCCACATGTAAGTCAGCTCGAATAATTGCTAATTGTTTAGGTAATTTATCCCCAAAAGCCCATTTGCTTGCCTGTGGCAAATCAGTGAATTAATTCCAAATGTCTCAAATGCTAGAAACTGCCAATAGTTTGATTATAAATAAACCAGACACACCATTAAATGGCAAGCCAAGCGCAGGCAGGTGCAAGCCCTGGCCATTTTGTTTCATGTGAAATTGAAGAGTCATTGTTGTCCCCTTAAAAGCAGGAAGGGATTTTTCTCAGCCCAGGGCTCTGAACTAAACCAGCGGAAACACTGCAGATAATTGCGATTTATTTGCGCAAAAACGGGGTTTATACGTCTGGGACTAATGGGGCCTGATGACTGCTTTCATAAGTGTTGCATTTTGCTTGTTTCCAGTGTTTGATATTTTGCACTTTTTAAGTCACAAATACACATATTTTTATTGCACTAGTAAAACAGCAGCAGGTAGATGGAATATTTAAGTGTATCCTCGCTGTTTTTATGATTATGGGTTTAATTGCCAACATTTAATTCCTTATTGAGTATCTTAGTCATTTATTTTAATTATCCACAGAACTTGTTTAAGGGCTTTGTATTGAACTATTCAATTCAAAAATGTAATTATTCAGCTTCAATTGGATGACTCAGAGCGTCCCTTGCTATTCTCCAGTGGGGTGGAAATTAGGGGGAAATGTCCCAACCCACGCCAAAATCGACGCCACTAACATGGCGAATTAACACCGATAACGCATCTACAAATACTGGCAAAATGTGTGTCTTCAACTATCAATTCATCCAGGAATTATTCCTGAATTAGTTTCACCGGTTTTCCAGTCAGGATTTTCAAATTACGGCCAGTCCAAACCCAATTTTTTTATTGCACATTCGAATTTTACCCATTTAAACCGTTTAGATCGAGCGGAAAGAGCAAATTAATGATTAGAACCAACAGGCTCAAAAAAGGTCTGTTGCTTATTTGCATGGTTCGGTCCCTTTTTTCGTCAGCTGCCGATTATACAAAGACCAGAGACAGGACTTGTCTCTGAGAAAGACCCTTTTCCAACCACCCTACCCTCGGCTGGCCAGATAATAGACAACGTCCCACATATGCCCACATTTTATCTGTTGGCTTGGTGGCTTAATCTACCTGCATCTTTCAGCGTTCTAAAAAAGGCACAAATGGGATATTTGGGATTAAATTTTTTTTAAAACCATATGCATACAGGTACTGAAATTGCTGTTGTTTTCAGATTGTTGTTTCTTAGCGCCTTGAACACTCTTGGGTGTTTTTCCTTCGCCCTAATGCTGTTTTTTATTGTGGACTTCATATACAGACCCGCATTTGAGTCCCAATACACCGGACAATATTCTGACGATTTCAGACGGCTTAAACAGTGTTTTGTTACTGTGTTTGTCAGCATGAGGCACGAAGCCGCGGTCCTAGTAAGTATGCAGGACAACTGCAGAAAACTTGGCTTGACCGGCTGTTTCATTCCAAATATTTTTTCCAGTTCTACCCAGTGATCAGTGGACTGTTTTGGGGCCTGTTATTGATTTCCACAAAAGTTTCCGGCTTGGTTGTGTCACTATGTTTTCTTCTGTGCTTATATATTTTTCCTTTGCTGGTCAAGAGGCTACCGAAAGCAGTTTTCGACTATCTGGGAGATTGTTACAGAAGTTTAGGAGCATCGACTTGTAAGTGACATGGTTTTTCTTTTGCTCTTTTAAGCATTAGGATTAATCGGGATTTTTAGGGAGGACAGTCCTTTGCCAGGAAAGCTGTCCTCCTTTCAATTATCCCACTGAAGCTCTGACACTTTATCTAGTAGTTTGAAGAGTTTTGGTTTATATATGCTAAATTTTGCGTTCATTCTTAGCCGCCGTGCCGGAAGACGAGTTGTTTCCTTGTTGGCAGGCCAGTAAAAGGGACGCAGACGTTGAGGGTTTGGCAATTGAACGAAATGCAGGTATTTATATCGCTCTTTATTTTGTCAGTAGCAGTAAATTCCTGAATTCGAAGACAACAACGGAGAATGGAAAAACCAAACATTTCTCGAATAATCCGTTATTTCCAGATTTGTTCCCCTCGTCAATGCCCTCATATTTGGAAGTGGCAGAAGCGTCGCCAGTTATCCAAGAAGAGGACTTAATGCCGCATTCGTCAAAGTCGGGAATTTCCATCACCCCAAGTGAAATTTCAAGTGACTCGGATTCCGAAACAAAAGGAATTGAGTTTCAAAGCCAGCACTTTAATTCAAGCTCTTCGGAAGATGATACGTTTCTGGTACAAAACACCACAATAGTCAAACGAGTCCTACGAAGTGAGAGTGACGGCGACTATGAAATTATAGATTCCGATGAGGTGTTGAGTTTAAACGCCTAATTTCGATCATTGTATTATCGTAAACCTAGTCATTAACTAGGATCGCTTTAAAACACCAGGTAGGTACTCAAGAACTAGCAATAGTCAGCATGAGTTTTTCTAGTAATTTACTTTCAGAGTTTGGAAATATTAACGAAAGGTTTGATATGTTTAGGTGTGTGTGTGGTGCAAACGGGCTAGACGTTCACGGACAACTTTAACGTATTTCCTAGTAATAAAACAACATAATACTATTGTACATAATACTCTACAGTGCTTTATCTAGTTGTATTATCCTGCAGAAAATGTGCAAAAATTATAGCAATATTCTTATCACTTCATCTGGGCCAACAGCATACTTGTCGCTAACCGGACAGTATGTTATCAAATATATCGTCTAATCAGAATCAAATAATCCAAACATATTTTTTCCAGATATAATAAAATAAAATTTATCAAAATTATTCAACGAGGCTGTTTACTTTTGTAAGAAATATGGATTAGATCTGCAGTAGATCAGGCATTATAAATATAAAAATAGTTCGGGTATTGGGGAACTGGCCCCAATTAGTTTTAAGTTCAAAGGCTGTTTTTTTCTGCTACTTAATTCTTAGGTCTAAGAATAAGATGTAGGTAGTGGTTACCTTGCGTTTCAGGACAGGAGGGTAGTTCAGCATAAGTATACGTAGATTAAGCGTAGCTTAAATAAAATGTATATTTTGGAAACTGGAACTGTTTCTTAATATAACCATATCAAATATTTCCTAGTGTTTCTTTTAACTGGATCACATTAAACCTGTTCAATCACACTTCGTTTCCTCGGGTGTTTTGGTGAGTGACACTATTTCCTTTCTTCTGGGAAGAATCAGTTCAAATGCTTCTTTGAACGTCTTGCCTTCACTGACTCTGATTAGGATTTCGAAGACTGCCAAGAAATGGAACTTATGAGGGATAATCATACACCATGCACTCCTACCTTGATTTATTGTTAAGACTTTTCGCTGTTTCATCCAGAAGTATTCTCCAATTGGAAGCTGGCCATGTGCTATGCCCTCTTCGACAGCTTTATTGTAGCAGATACCCTTAAACAATGCATCTTAATGCTGGTTAAATTGCGATTTACCGGCGACTAACTTTATGTCCATTGTGGTCCACTAAACCGCCAATTATATAAACTTTGTCGGCTTCCAAATTGTGTACAACATTGTCGCTGTCGCTCGTTAAATAAACGAGCTTATCCTTAGGGAAAATGTCCAAATAGTGGCTTTCGTGAAAGTGAATGTCCCAATGTTGATATCCATTGTGTCTTTCCATTTCTTCCTTGTTGCGCCCCTTAAAGCTGCTAAGGTGAAGTTGCATTGGAGCGGACGCTCGCCTGTTCTCGGTATACACCCGTAAAATTTGCTTCACTGTCTTGGCCATATCCTAAAAACAGTCGATTGTAATTAAGTCTAGGGCGTGCAGAGTAGGGCTCACTTTGTCTATCATTAAATAATCGAAGCTCAAGTCAATGCACACGGCAGTTTGACAAGGACTAGCTTCCATTGTCTTCCTTTTCAGCTCCTTTCGGCTGGGGCCCAGATCGATGTTGTTGAGCTTGGCATGTTTACGTTTTTCTTTGCTTTTCTGCTTCTCTTTACTGCGCTTTTCTTTCTTCACCTTCTGCCATTGCAGAAACTTGTGGTACTTTTTCAGCTGCCGTTTAGTGAGCTTGGATATCTCCACTCCATTGAACTTTTCATCTGCATGGTCTGTCGATATGGGGCTGCTTAGGGCTTCCGCAGACAAACGTTCTGACTGTCCCCGATTGCTCTCTACATTTTCACTGGTTGTATCTGGTACAGTTTCCATTGAATTTGTAGAGTTTTCAGTCATTTTTATAGCGAAACACTACGAGTTTTTAGGTTATTACTTTATAACCTTAAAAGTCATTCCAGTGTCTCTCAAGGCTCATAAAAGGGTAGTTGTTCACAACACGGACTTCTTTTAAGACTGCAGCTTTGCCGATTAAAAATGTGCTCACCTTATAGAAAATCTCATAACAAACAACATTTTTCCTATAGATTTATCGAGAAAATGCCGTTTTCCACCACTTTTCACCGTCTGAAATACACCAATTTCCAAAACAAAACAAAGGTCGCCATGATGGTTCGCTCTTTGCGACGGCGTACCAGTCGAAATTTTTCGCGCAGTTGCCAGTACTATCACTACCACTACCTTAAACACGGGGTCGTCACCCCACGCGTTCTGTTTTCCAGAGACAATCAAACTGAAATAATCGATTTTTAAAGTTTCAAGTTTCTTTTGGGTTCACTCTTCTTCTCTCTCCTCATTGTGTTAACAAATTTCACGCTGAACTATTTATGTTGCTAGAGAAATCGAACGTGGAAAAAATGGTTAAGCTCAACCGAAATATACCCATAAATTTTAGAAAACACGTTCGTATAATAATGTAATAGTTTCTTCCGTGTTTTGGGATATTGCTTTCCTTCACTGACACTGCGCTACTATTTCCTCTAAGGATGTACCTCTGGAAACTTGTTAATTTTGAATTTGTTAAATTTTTTTTGATTGAGATTTTGTAGGCAGTTTGGCAACGCGGCTGGGTAGCCTTGATTTTTCGGCAGCGCTTATGCCAAGACTGCGCGAAGGCACCGAAAAAAAGCCTTTGTACTGAACAATTACCAAAAATTAATACTTTTATTTATAATAAAACTTTGAAGAAAAACTATGTTACATAAAAATTAGATTACTAATCAGTTACTAATGGTGCACTAAAGCACCATTAGCCTGGGAGCAATATTCATAGACATGAGCTCCTGGAACAGCAGCTTGGCCGCATAAGGTAAACGGACTTGGGAGATTTGGGTCTTATTCTTGCAGCCCTTGCACTCAAATGTGTTATTCCTCATATTGGCAATAGCGATCAGGCCGCAGAAGTTGCAAATGTGCACTCGATAGGGATCGGACACTTCGAACAATCGTTCCCGCAGGAACTGAGCGGCACCGTGGGATATTTGGCAATCACGCTCCATTTCTCCGAAACGCAGGCCTCCGTCTCTCGCCCTACCCTCCATGGGTTGTCGCACTAGAATCTGCACTGGGCCTCTGGCTCTGGAGTGAATTTTGTCGTCCACCATGTGCTTCAGACGCTGGTAATATGTGGGGCCCAAGAAGATTTGGGCATTGATCTTCCTTCCCGTGTGTCCGTTAAACATCACCTGTGTAAAGCGAGCAGTTAAACAAGAAAAACTTGAATAAACGCAACAAAAACTCACCTCGTTGCCTCTCAGTTGGTATCCATACTCTTGCAAAAGAGTGGATATTTTCTGCACGTTTACCTGCGTCATTAAATGGGGTGGCGTCACCAATTTCCCCCTTGTTTGAGGAGACTTTTCCTTGAAGGCACTCGATCAAGTGACCAATCGTCATACGCGACGGGATGGCATGGGGGTTGATGATAATGTCCGGCGTGATTCCTTCGCATGTGAAAGGCATGTCCTAAATAGCGCTCAATTAACCGCATGTTTCCTAGTTATTCGAGTATTTACGTACCTCTTGACGATACTGAATACCGCACGTCCCTTTTTGCCCATGCCGGGACGCAAATTTGTCCCCGATTTGCGGGATTCGGACCGAGCGCACCCTGATTTTGCAGAACTTGTATCCCTCAGAATTTAACGTTAACATCACTTGGTCCACCACTCCCGTTTCACTGTTTCGTAGGAAGGTGGAAGCATCCCGCTTTGTCCATCTTTTAGTCACACCTTCCAACTAGAAAAACAAATTTAATCAAATATACGGAACTTTTTCGCAAATTCGCCTTATTACTTCATCGTCATTTTCTGGCAAGGTCATAGTTTTTCCTATAACCACATCATCTCCAGACACTCGAATACCTGGCGATATAATGCCGTCATCATCCAATTTGTCGTAAAGAGCGTTCCTCATTCCTTGGCACGTTTGTCTGGTGGGTTTCTCGAATTGTTCTTCCTGATCGCCAATGCGCTTGGATTCGGCGTCTTTATATGAACGGTAAAACACTGACCTGCAAATTAACGTTAGTTCAGAAATTGCTACTGGCAGTGCGGTAGAACGTACCTAAAGAACCCGCGCTCCACAGCAGACGCATTTAAAATAACCGAATCCTCCTGGTTATACCCTGTGTAGCAAGCAATGGCCACTATGCTGTTGATTCCAGCTGGCAACTCTCTAAATCGGAGGTATTCCATGGATCTAGTGGTAACCAAGGGTTTGTGAGGGTAATAAAGTACGTGAGCCAATGTGTCCATCCGCACGTGAAAGTTTGTGATATAAACGCCTGAAATTGCAAAATCCAGTTAAAACCTCGCCCCCTACTTCGACTATTATAGAATATCGTACCCATCGCCTGCTTGCCCATAGCACTTTGGTACGTGTTCCTCGGGACTTTGGTTGTGATCCGGGAAGGGAATAATCGACGCGCACACCCCTAAAATCATGGCAGTATGGATCTCGCAATGCGTGTACGTGCTGCAATAAGCATAGTCCTTTTCCTGCCGCAAATCGTCTGGGGTGATGGCAATCATAACCGTCTCTTCCTCTAGAGTGTCTATGTATTCCACTACACCTGCAAAAAGCAATCGCTAATCAGCAACAACAAATAATCCATTAAACCAATGATTACCTGAGGCCACTAACATCTGCCAACCATAATTATTGTACTCCCGCTCCTTCAAATTGTCTATGTGCTTCTTCTTAAGCAGCAGCTGACTATTTTCCACAATCAGCAGCGGTCTACAAATACGGCCGGCGTCTGTATAAATTCGAATTTCCCTATCCCGAATATCTCGGATCATCGACACTTCGGAGACAATAATGTCCATTTGACGCCTCAAGTTTCCTCAACGTCGCCATAAGTTGTTCGGGATCGCGATGAATGCCCACCTGCCAATAAACGTCCATTCATAGACCAAATGAATCAAAAATCCAACGGTTTCTTTACCCAACATCCGTTCACGAATATTTTCGTGGCATTTGCTATGGCTGACGGCGCAATTTCTTCCAAGTTCTCCATGGACCATTCCTCCAAAAACTCCAGAATGGGGGACGGTTGAGAACCGACAGATATATAGGCCATGAGAGCCAGGTTTTTCACAAGACCTGAAAACAATGAGAATTCATTTAAGCTATTCGATTTATCCCCCTAAAACTTATGAGAGCCTCCATTACTAACAGTAAAACATATGAAATCCCTCACTTATGCTGACCCCCATACATACCTACAGCGGCACCTTCAGGTGTTTCAGCTGGGCAAATCATCCCCCAGAGAGTGTTGTGTAGTTGACGCGGTTTAGCAAGCTTCCCATCCCTGCCAATGGGCGAGTTCACTCGCCTTAAGTGAGACAGTGTTGAGGCAAACGTCAGACGATTCAATACCTGCGAAAGCGATTAAACACAGATGGAATATTACTTAAACTAGCGGCAATTTGGGGCTCACCTGAGATACGCCCGCCCTAGCCTGATGGGCCTTCTTCTGGTCGCCCCAGTTTCCAGTGGCCAGCGAATACCTCAATCCATCGGTGATCAATTTGGTTTTAATGGCGAGATCCAAATTGAAGTCCTTTCCTCTATCAATGAACTTCTGTGCGTACATTCTGACCTCCTTCATTAAATTCTTAAACAGCCTAAAAACCCTTTGGCTAGAATCATGTAAATTCCCAAATTGCCATAACGTACCCTCTGAACAAGAAGGCCAGCAGCGGTCCTGCCAAATCCAGTCGTTTATTTCCATAGTGATCCCGGTCATCTAATTCTCGCCTTCCAAGTGCAGCTAAAAGAAGTCGATGCACCATATACCTTGAAATTCACATTTAATTTTAACTGTTTGATTGGTAAGAGAAACGGGTAACTTACCCCAAGAAATATGCCTTTTTAGTTTCGCAAAAATCAGAAACACCCACATGCGGTAACATTTCCTTTTGCAGAATTTCCCTAGCATACTTAATGCGCCGTTCCTTTGTCACTCCCGGTCTGGCTCCTCTGGCTCCAATAAAATTTAGAGCAACGTTTTGCTCTTGGATTACGAAGGCCTCGTCCAGTGATGGTTTGACCATTTCCATCATTTCCGGGTCCTCAAAGTCGTAGATAATGTGCTCCAAAATATCGCGATCGGCCACAAAGCCCAAAGCTCGGAAAACGATCATTATAGGAATTTCCTGCTTGATGTATGGCAGGATTGCGATGATTCTTTGACCGATAGCGGCTTTTTTAATCGCCTGCCCGCCTCTGGCCATCATATTGACCCAGAGGGTTGATGTAGGGCGGGAACTGTGCTCTAAGCAGGATCTGATTTCAGACTTGTAGGCATACTTTCCATCTTTCATGGAAAATACATATACTGTGTTCGTGGCCATTTTTTCTTGAGCAATTAGCACTTTCTCGGACCCGTTAATAATGAAATAACCCCCTGGATCCAACGGGCACTCATTCAGCTCAGTCAAATCACGATCAGTTAGCCCGCTAAGTAAGCAATATGTTGAGCGCAGCATAATTGGGATTTTTCCGATGAAGGTTTTTTGATGTTGGGTTTCGACCGGGTCTTCGCCCTCCCTGATGATAGTCTTAGTGATATCGACATACAGTGGAGCAGAATAAGTCAAGTTTCTCAGTCGAGCTTCATTAGGCATCATAGGCGACGGGGCACCATCTTTCTCCCAATGCGTGGGTTTGGATAAATAAATCTGTTCGAATTTCAGTAAAAATCTGGGCGGCACTTCGATTTCTCCAGTGGTGTGCTGAGCCTCAGCCTGCAGCTCGATGGCAGGTGAATCTTCGACAATCCTCTGCACGGACATTTGGATGAATTCATCAAAACTGTCCAACTGCTGGCGCACCAGGCCTTTTTCATCGAAATATGCGTTGATGACGATCCAGCACGCTTCTTGCCAGAGTTCGGAGCTGATTTCTTCAGTCTCCTCATCGTCAAATTGATCTGGAAAAACACAATTTTTTTTGGACTATCTGCGACGCAGTGAGGAATTATGTAAATTGCAAAGAATCAGAAATGAGGACTTAAGGCAAAGAGCAAGAAACAGTTCTGGAAAGGATAGGAAGCAGAGGATTAAGACGGTTTGGACATATGATGAGGATGGATGAACACAGATTACCCTTAAAAATGCTTAAATGGAACCCAACTGAATGGAGGAAGACCCAGAAGATCATCGAATGAGGGCATGAGAGAAGCAATTGAAGCACGAGGTTTAGATCATGAAGAACGCACAGATAGAGACCGATGGATATTGGGAACGGGAAGACGACGACTAGCTGTATAATACCCACGTGCCCTTAACGCTATTTAGTAAAGGGGGTTTTTAATTATCTATTCAGTGGTAGGAAAACGGGGTCTGTGATTTCGCAATGCTGCCCAACAGTTAAACTATTAGTTGTCTTGAAATGGTTGCTTTTGAAAAGCAATATAGCTTGATTTGAAACATGTGTTATTTAGTGCTTTATTCAGTGGTGCAGATAGGAGCCCGCTAGCTCAATATGTTCCTGAGAAATGTGTGTGAAAACTGCCACTATGTCCTAACTCAAGAGAAATGGTCCACGTGTTTCATAACGAAGAAGCATCATTTCAAGTACGTTGGCTTGCAATGTGACCATAAGTGATGCACCTCAAAACAGTGTTTTATGTGTGTTTACCAATAATAACAGAATTTTATGGAGAGGAAGCCAGAACGTTAGCAAAGTTCTAGCACAGGAAATTGTGAAAAACTTACCATAATCCTGTTCGTACATGGCCGTATTGTGATTTAAATTTTGCAATAATCGACTGTACAGTAAACAGCACTTTACCTGTGCATCAGTAGAAAAATAGCTTATTACTATAAACCACGGTCGAAAACGGCTTGAGATGAACTGAACTAAACAATCAGTCAAGTGAGCTTGGTATGTCAAAGCAACGCATGTTGCCAACATACTAGCTAGTGACTTAAACTGCCTTAACTGATAAGGAGAGATATATGATGGTGGTCTAGATATTTGAAGGCATTAGGCCGGGATTTTGCCAAAAACATATGGAAATGGTTGGGAAATAGTATGAAAATTTAGCTGAATTTTTTGAAAAGATTAGAAAAGTTATAACACGTTGAATGATTGGAGGAAAAATGATTTAAACTTAGGTGATTATTGGCGAGTGGCTAGACTGAGTGAGCTAGCACATCGGACAAGTGCGAGCGACAAGTTTGACATAATCTAGTAGCAAAAAGTGTCGTTTAGTTCTCGTGTCGCTGGCGCCACCGATTCTAACTGTAATGGTGGATTTACAAGGTTGGCTTGTGTGTTTTTTT
Organism: Dendroctonus valens; assembly: GCA_024550625.1. Lineage (NCBI taxonomy): Eukaryota > Metazoa > Arthropoda > Insecta > Coleoptera > Curculionidae > Dendroctonus > Dendroctonus valens. The sequence continues at coordinate 538,172 of JAJTJO010000058.1, forward strand.
CAGTTCAAGGAAACTAAGGTTCAGTTCGTTAGCAATTGAGGAAAATTGTGAAAGGAAATTCGAAATAATCCGCCGATGAAGTATCGTCAGAGGCAGTCCAACGGAATATCAGGACAGGGACATCCGAAACGTTCGCGAATTTCGAAAAGCCCGCCCGCGAATCGTGTTATGGCCGGTAAGTTGTGTTGCAACACCACCGTTTTTCGCCAACTGTGACCTCGATAAGGGGAAATGTGAAAAAAAGTCGTGCAAAATCCAAAAATTGTACATGATGGAAGGTAATTTGTCTGTTTGTGAAGAGTAATCGTCCTTTCATGCTGCGTTACCATCCAAATGCGCACATTTTCAACCTCATTGGCCTTTAGTTTTTCCTACTTTTTTTGCCGGATCCAGTTTGCCGTTTAGTGGTTATATTGTTTCTAGCAGTTTGATGAATTCTATTCGAAAACCCATAACAAACATTATGCAACGGGTTTCTCATGGTTTGTTCTTTTGTGAGCCGTTTTTGTAGTTGCATGGCATTTCGGCGTCATGCGTTGTTAGGGCACAAACATTTTATGCATGTCGATTGCCTGTTCCTGCCACAGAGTATCAGGGTTTTTTTCACCCAAACTATCCCCTTCCATCTAACTGGATGCCGTTTCCCATGCATGAACTCTGTTAGTAAGCCTTATGCTTACCAACTCCCAACTCTCAACTTACAGTACGTTTAGACTTACCTTATACATTGTCTAGATAACTCATCATGCCTTCTTCTAATCAGTTTTAACCAACTGTAACTGCAAATTCCAAGTGGAAGGCAGTTGCTTAAAGTTAAAATCCCTCGTTTCTAATATACAGGGTGTTGAGCTTGAAACCGTCCAAAGTTGATAAAGATGAAAGTAAATTAGTTGACGTTGTGAATCTCCATATTCATTTCCCTCTTTCAGGCACTTAAAGTAAAGCCAAAAGCATTCACTAACTTTATCATAAGCACACGTATCTAAACCGAGATATATTTTGACTTTTTTTCAATTTCCCAAAATAGTTTCGATTTGACGTCCATTCTGTTTGATCCTTATCAAAGGCCCAATGCTCTCTGCTCTCTCATATGCACGAGATTAAAATGAGATACACCTTGTCCAGACTGTGACGGCACTAATATGACAAGTGGAGAGTTTTGACGTTTATTGAAGTGGTTTGGCAGAAACACTTTTTTTTTTTTCAAGAAAAAAACGCGTGGTGTTGCTACAACTGTGTGAGAAATGGAGAGTTTATTTGAAAATATGGAAAAATCATTTGCTGCGAGCCTCAAACCACTTCTGAAAGAAGGAAAACTAAAATATTTTCCACGAAGGGTCAGAGGCCCGAAAAAAAAGGCGGAGGAAGTCTAACTCCTAAGTTTCTCTTTCCCAACACACAATTTCAAGTACCGTTCGACCCAAAAACAATCGGATTTAAGTGAAAAACCGCGATTAGTTCCAATAAATACTTGGGAATAGATGCATGCAGTAGTTTCAGGTTTCTAGAACGTTGATTGCAACTAAAACATTAATAGGGCAAAGTATTCAATGTAAAATTACCTCTAGTTGTCGGGTAGTAAGTAAATGTCTATTTTTAAACGATTTCCAGAACAGCAAGTGAATTTCTGTGTCTGAACCAGCATTGTTCTCTTCAGTTGATCAGTGTTTTGCGTATTTTCATTTAAGTTCATTTTATTCGACTTCCCCCCCGTGTTATGCCTGTACAATTTGCAATGTACTTTTGCAGGAGGCAATGGAGAAACCCAGTGGTGCTTTTCGCAAGTTAAGGGAACTCTGGACGATGACGTGACTGAAGCTGATATTATATCTTGTGTAGAATTTAATCATGATGGTGAACTGTTGGCGACGGGTGATAAAGGGGGACGAGTTGTAATTTTCCAAAGAGACCCCATAAGTAAGGCGGCTTTGCCAAGACGCGGCGAGTACAATGTCTACTCCACATTTCAGGTGTGCTGTGATTAAGCCCGCGCGCAGTTCGATTGCTAATTATTGTTTTATTGTCGCTTAGAGCCATGAGCCCCGAATTTGACTACCTCAAGAGTCTGGAAATTGAGGAAAAAATCAACAAAAATTAGATGGTTGAAGCGGAGAAACCCCGCACATTTCCTGCTATCAACCAATGATAAACAATAAAGTTATGGAAGGTCTCTGAACGAGACAAAAAGGTTGAAGGCTACAATACGCGATCAGATAATGGTAAAATAAAAACGGCTTTCGACCAGGAATTTGTATAATTTTGTTCATTTTCTAGGTTCCCCTAATTGATCCGGCATCAGTTAGCTCACTCCGCGTGCCTATAATAAAACCCATGGAACTAATGGTGGAGGCATCGCCCCGGAGGATTTTTGCCAATGCCCACACTTACCACATCAATTCTATTTCGGTCAATTCTGACCAGGAGACTTACCTTTCAGCAGATGACTTGCGCATCAATCTCTGGCACTTGGAAATTACTGATCAAAGCTTCAATATTGTGGATATCAAGCCAGCAAATATGGAAGAACTGACTGAAGTGATTACAGCTGCCGAATTTCATCCGGTTGAGTGCAACTTGTTTGTCTATAGTAGTAGTAAAGGGACTATTAGGTAAGCTCCCATTCAAGCACTTTCACTTATGATTCATTGCCCTTTTTTGTTGCAGATTATGTGATATGCGTGCTGCGGCGCTCTGTGATCGCCATGCCAAGTTGTTTGAGGAACCAGAGGATCCAACGAATCGCAGTTTTTTTCTCTGAAATTATATCTAGTATAAGCGACGTTAAATTGTCCAATAACGGCAGGTACATGATTTCTAGGGACTATCTCTCAGTGAAAGTGTGGGATTTGCATATGGAATCAAAACCTATTGAAACTTACCCGGTAAGTTAACATTTTCCCATTCAAAGTGCCTTAGAAGCCTTGACTGACATTGAATGTGTTTTTTTCTGTAGGTTCATGAATACTTGCGAGCAAAACTATGTTCGCTGTACGAGAACGATTGTATATTTGACAAATTCGAATGTTGCTGGAACGGCACCGACACGGCCGTCATGACTAGTTCCTACAACAATTTTTTCCGCATATTCGACAGGACAACAAAGCGCGACGTGACTTTGGAAGCGTCCAGAGACATCGCAAAGCCGAAGACGCTGCTAATGCCGCGTAAGGTATGCTCGCAAGGTAAACGGAAAAAGAACGAGATTAGCGTGGATTGTCTGGACTTTAACAAAAAAATCTTACACACCGCGTGGCATCCTCTAGAAATATAATTGCTGTAGCCGCGACAAATAACTTGTTTTTGTTCCAGGACAAGTTTTAGTTTGAACAATTAATTTTGCAATTGTGTAGTGAATGTGGTCGATGGAAAACTCGTTCTGGGTCGTGGGTGAGAAAACCTGATCCTTATTTGTGTCGTTGAAAGACCGATATTGCGAGCTGGCTCCGATTGATAAAGTAATATGATTAACAACCAATTATTTACCCCGGTGTAGATGTAAAGTTGTATATTATTTTGTCAATACTAAATCAATAATTATAATTACTCTCGTCATATTAAGAACTTCAAGTGATTGCAAGCTCCCAATTTTACAAGTTAGGAACGTGTTAAAAAAGCGGCCTTTAAACGTTCGGAAATTCGATGTTTTTCAGAGATTTGATGAAATATTAGTATGGCTTTGTCGTTCCTGACTGGGTGGGCGTAAAATACCAACAAAGCTCATTGCGATCAGAATGAAAGTCCACGATTTCCAAATATTCGGCTCGAGAATTTGTTAAATTTTCTACTTTTTTCTATTAGCTCAAACAACTCGCAAACGAATGACAAAGTCGTACAGATCAGCAGGTTTTGATCATTTTGCTCATGCATATTTTAGGCTAAGTTGCGTTATTGTTCGAGAATCGGTGGCAGTGTATCGGAATCCAGTGGAAATTCCAATGAATTTACGGCGATTTAGGTGAATGAATAGTCGAGATATATATATTTTTTCAAATCTCCAAATGAAATGTTTGAAAATTGAATGCAGACGGTATTCACTGGATTTCAGTGCGTAGCAACAGTAACTTTAATTTGTGCCATACTCAAAAATACTGGATGGTATTATTTATCTATCATTCTCATTGTGCAAGAAATTGGCCCGAAAAGTTCACTTTAAAATAAAACTAGCGGACAGGATCAACATGTCCGTATAAACAGGGCTTACCTAATTGGGTCGCATTGCTTCTAAGATTGCTGGTTTAAAAAACCAATTGATTGCTTCAGGCGCAGGTCGTTTTTGGTCAGCAAATCCTATTTTGCTTGAAAATTCAGTTTAGAGATTTCATGCGACAGTTCGACTAAAACCAGGAATTACTTATACAGAAAATTTATCAGTGTTTCCAATTAATATAAGTTTATATAAATCTGTGCCCGGAAAGCTTCGTTTCGTCGAAATAATGGGCGGGCAAACCTTTTTTTTTATAATAAAATCAGAAATGCGGCTCCAGAACGACACTGCAGTAGATTAATTATATCAATCTTTCTATGGTCTTTTTAAACCATCGGCTTGTGTCTCCAAAATGAAGCATTTTTGTGTTTTTGTCTTTATATTTAATCTAACGCATTTTAATCTCTTGACGTATTTCGGTTTTTATTTAAGCATTCATAACAAGTAAAATGTGTTTTTTGCGGTTTCTGTAAATGCGAGGAAAATAAAGTCCTTTAACCGTATAGTTCAGAATGTAACTTGAGAATAGTGATATTGGTAGTATTTTCTGATAATTTTCATCGGTTTATTTAAAAAAGATCCTTTATCTGTGCGGTGTGATTGAACAATTTATTTTTGTATTTTATCACTCTAGAAACTAGCCATTTATTATCGAAAAAAAAACATTGATTGTCTTCGAACCTTTTTATTTAGAGTAAGATTTAACTTTTCATTTAAAAAACCTAATAAAACCCCCCCCAATACACTGCCACGTCATATGTAACTAATTATTAATACTTAACAATGTATTATGTATTTTTAAGTATACCTTCCATTTTTTGGGACTTTTTTAATATATAAGGCATCATTTCCCCCTTTTTTTTTCGTTCTGCTGTACAAATTTTATTAAAGGCTGCAACTTTCTCACAGAAAATCTCAGAAATTGTACATACCTGAACTTGTTATAAATAAATAAAATGGTAATGTGATAAATCTAAAAAAATAAAGAGTTTATACAAGAAGCGATGAAGATTTTGATCTGCAACTTAATCTTCAATCAATTTCTTTAAAAAATCTTCTCATTTTACCGTTCATCAGTGTAACTTATAGGATTGTGGTGGAAAGTGCTTATATGCGACTGATCTGAGTTGGTCGAAGAACATCAAACACAACACTGTATGAGGACCGAGACGAAGATACATCGGCCCAATGCCTTTGAAGAACGCCGTTACGCCTTCTGATTTGAAGATTTTTGCTACGCAATCTAAGTAGCCACTGTACAGGACACCTTTACCTGATGCTTCGACAGCTGAAAGCGGATTGAAGATAAAATAAAGGTATCTCAAGATTGAGTATACGGTGGACTTACGCTGATTATACAGCCTGGTCATAATGAGATCAAACGGCGTCATCATGAAGCTGATTGCTGCCCCTCCAACCATGCTGCCCACAAAGGACTTTAGCAGCGGATTATTCGTAACTTGGTAATAATCCAGCCACTGTTTGGTGTATTCGAAGCACATAATTTGTGAGGATCCGCCAACAAATGCCCGGGGAATTGTGGCTCCAGCTCCCCGAAAAAGGCCCTTAATCTGGAAGGATTTCACCACTTTTAGCGCAGGCTTTTGGGGAAATGAACATTTTTTACCCCATTTGCTTTGTAAATGTCCTTAAGGGCCTGCACACTTCCAGTTAGCCGATGCTGATGACCAACAGCAATGGAAGCGGCCGCTTGCGCTTGTAGCTGGGTTTTCACTAGGAATAAGGGACTGGCCAGGTAATGCCCCAAAACAGATCCCGCCCCTGTAATCAGCACACTTTTTGAGAACTTCATGTTGCCGTTTTGGTCCCTTAAGTAGCCTGCAGAGTCCGCAAAACCGTATACGCCTGAAATGTAATTAGTTATTGAAATAAAGGGAAAATTTCGCCAAATATTTGCTGTTTTATTAATCCTATTTACTATTCTCAGTATTTACTATTTATTTATCGTAAAATTGCTAGTCATCTTATCAGTCTTATCATGCGATGTCCGATTACTCGTCATTAGAATGTTTTTGTATTAATCGACTGAATAATTTCATCATTTAATTCGCTTGTTGTTCTTACCCAATCTCGAGCCATTCATGACGAGTTGCACCCAAAGGGCAGGTGCCAAGCCATTCTGAAGGGCCAGCAGGCCGTCGTTTTTCACTACGACAAATCCAGCGTGGAAAACGTTCTTGTAATGGACTGCATGCTGGCCTTTAGCCTTCAGTTCGCCTTGGAGTTGGAGGCGCGTCTTCAGCACCTCTAGAGGGTTGGTGAAGATGCATGCTCCCATTGCTGCCACTCCGCCAAGAGCGAATTCCATCTGGAAAATGTTTTTTATATTTATTTTAAAAAATTACTCTCATTACCTTAGGGCTGCTTCACTCCACGTTGTTAAACTGGTGAATATTTCTTTGGGATTTCCACATCGATTTAAACACCTTTTTAGTGAAAAACTACGAAAACAAAGTGTATTTGTGGATTTTATTGCGGATGTTGAAACGACTTGAACGCTCTTACTCTAATGAGAATGAATGTGATTAAAGAATCCTTAGATGGGCATGCTTATCAACTTTTCAACACCAGTAATTGCTCTAAGCGAATATACACAGTGTTTCAAAACATGTGTACAGCCATCAACGGTCTTATTTCGTTAGTAAAATGGGTTTCTTTTTGAGAGTTTATCACCCTATATATGATAAATTTAAACAAACTTATCAGTTGGAAGCAAAAGCGTTTACACAAGATTTACAGTCATTTGAAGTATTAGCTGACATTCAAATTAAAGAAAAAAGGGATACAAGTTAAATAGGTCAGTAGTGTTCCGCCGTTTTCAATATATTTTTAATTTTGTGCATTTAAAGCTTAGATTTATATAAAATCGCCCATTCAATTGGACGCAAGAGGAATTGAATAAAAAAGAAAAAAGCTGTTTTTTCTAAAAAAAAAACTAATGAAATTGGGGCCCACTTTTAGGTTAATTCAGCTTATATATCATACAGCTAGTGCTCTCGCCGTCGGCCTGTTTGATCTGGTAGTCTCCGCCAACGCCATCTCTCTCGCACTGGGTTGAAATGTCGAGTCCGGACTTAAAAGATTTGTATTATTGAAAATGTGCTAGAACAGTGCCGCATTAAGGAACCTTTAATAAAACTAATTATTAATTAAAATTTTAAAATATAACCACACATCGATATTGATTGGTCATTTAATATATATTGATTGGGCATTTATATAAAAGTTTTACACTAATGAACAAAATACAAAGCCTAAACCTAAATTATTGGAACCCAATTCAGACGTCAACGCACATTTTAATGCCTACTACCATAAAATCTTAATTTTGTTAATTTTAATTATTTATCTTGACCGAACATAAACATGTTATACATGGTTGAAAAGCATATTTAAAGGGGAATTTAAAAATGCAGAAATTCAATATGGCGCCCATAAGAAAAACAAAAGTTGACTTCGGCCTCATTGAATATAGTGGGCGTAGATTATTCTTTTCTTAATTTTCAAATTCACGCTCATTTCTTACCCCCACCCTGAAAATTTCGTGATTGTATCTTTTATAATAAACACGATATAAAGGATTTTATAAAACGCACTTCTTTCTTTTTGCCCTGTATATCCGTTGCTATTCCGAGTTCAAAGAAATTGACAGATTATTTATAGGCACTTGATTGCGCAACTTTTTCCCCATTTGGTCCACTCTGTATCTAACGGTTTCCAATATCCCCATGTACATCATTTATACTTCACACACTGTATAAGCTGTGATTATATCGTTGCATAATCATACCTTTTTTCACTTGTTCATTGCTATTTGCTCTAATTCAGCGTAAAAGTATATGGCATTTAAGCTAACACATTGAACTTTTGAATTAAAGATTTTAAAGTTAAACTGCATATATACAGGGTGAGTTTTTTTCGATGACCAGTACATGGATCTTCGGAACTCGAGCAGTTACGAAGAAGGTCAAATGGACAAAGAATTGTAGTTTTGCATGCTCTACTCGAAACCCATTTTATTTTTCTAAAATTTGACAGCTGTCAAGAAATATTTCTTGACAGCTGTCAAATTTTAGAAAAATAAAATGGGTTTCGAGCAGAGCATGCAAAACTACAATTCTTTGTCCATTTGGCCTTCTTCGTAACTGCTCTAGTTCCGAAGGTCTATGTATTAGTCATCGAAAAAAAACTCACCCTGTATATTTTAATTCGTTTTTAATCTCCTACAAATCTGAAGTACCTACTAATTAATAATAGATAAAGTGGTAATTGAGCAAATGAAGCAATTTTCCATACGAAATACATGAATTTAGTATGTAAGCAAATGTTCTATACCCGCGCGAATTGTGCCAACACCGGAACAAGAAATAAATAAATAAAACAATTATGCACTTAGAATTTATTGGAAAGCTATGTACACATTCATAACTAAAATTATACTGGAAGAAGAAGTTCAGTAAATTGGGACGTAACATTAGGATGCATTAAAAAAGTACGCCACTTTACGTATTCTTTGGTCAATATCCACATTTCCTAGAAAAAAGTACACCAGCAGAGTATCTCAATCTGGAAAAATGTATGACAACAAAGAGAATAGTGCATACAGTGTAACACACTATATCTAGCACAAAAGAACCTTTGCAGAACTTGCAAAAAAACGACACTATACTTCAGCTCTTCTGGGTATATCTTCTAAAAACAACAAAAAATCGTTTTAGTCATAGGAATCAGTTGAGAATTAAATATATTGAGCAGTGGAAAATAGTCAAATTCCGCAAAACTAATTAAATTGTTCAAATGCAAGTTTTTCTTTAAAAAAATTCAAAACAAAGAAAACATAAGTAGCTGTTTTCGCTTCAACATCAACGCCTTTTATCACTTTTTGGAACGAAAAAATTGGCACTTTTTTTAATTAAAAACGGAAGTAAATATTTAAAAACCGGCCGTTAGCACCGCTTTGAAGGTGCTTATAATATTTATAAAATACCTTAGATAAAATAAAAGGCAACTTCTACTTCGGACTAGTTTAGTATACATTTCTGTTGCTAACTTGTATTTTTTTGAGAAAATGTAAAAAAGTTGAAACCCAAAACAAACCTCCGGCTCAATTTTCCGAATATTAAACCCAGAATCAGCATTTAAACAAAAAATGATTGTTAATAAAACTTCAGCAAACCCGCAACAGATTGTTCATTGGAAGGCCCATCGTAAAACCAACCGGCTCAAGACATTTAGAATGGATTTGATAAATAATACGCAATTAAAGTTATTCTTACTCTCTTTCTCACGTTCTTCCGCCCGGGCTTTCATCCTGGTGATAAAAGCAGCCCCTTTGTTTTTCCTAAAGTTCTCGTAGGGATCGTTCAAGTTGCACCCTACCCCTTTAAACTGGTCCTGTCGATCGCGCACATCACCCCCGGATATTGGAGAGTCGATGCCTTGCTCGTTCGCCCCCAGCCCTTTTCCGCCCCATCCCATTTTGCGCAGCATTTCGTGCCCTTTATTGGATGGGTCCAGTTCCTGAGCCTCAGCTCGCAGGTAGGGCATGCTGAAAGTTCACATTTCTGGTTTCGCTTTAAGTAGGAGAGAAAAACCACTTACTTGCCGAACCCTGGAGTTGGGGACATCGACCTTCTTAGTGGGGACTTTGATTTGGATCTCGACCTGGACACAGTTCTACGTCGCTTTAGTTCTCTGTTCTCCCTTCCCCGGCGCTTTCTCGGGCTCCGCGAGCGGCTTCGGGACTTCGATCTGGACTTTGATCGCGATCTTTTTTTCCGGCTACTTCTTCGATGCGATGAAGGTGGCGGCGTGGGGATTTGCTTCGGTACCGCCTCTTTGGCGGCATGTCATCTTTCTCCGGTTTGATTACTATCGGCGATGGGCTTCGCGATTTTTGTCTAATTCCGGCTTTTATCGCCTCATCTTTTTCTCTTTTGGCGTGATTTTTCGCCTTATAGTATTCGTATAAACCTAATTTTTCCCAGCCTTCACTGTGATTACATAATAATAAATAATATAATGCGGTAAACTACTACACTAACTTTGTTGCTGATACGTTTTACTTGGGTGTATTTTGCCTCAAGTTTCGCCTTTTAAAAAGACAGAACATCCTCAATTCTTCTATTCAAGATGGGAGCAAATTCTGTGTTTTCAAAAGACTAAGCGAATGCCCAAAATTTGAAGAAAAAATTTGCAGAAAACATTAAACTTCAAGAGAAAAAAAAATAGCCAATTGAAATTACCTGTCTCTAGGTCTTTCGTGGCTTGGAAGCGAATAAAACGCATCTACCGCCGCTAAAAGGCGTTCGCTTGGAGGGGCTGGAGGCGGCAACCTAATATCTTTAGGATCTAACGGTTTATATTCAGAGTCTTCCAACTGGAATAAGCGCGTCATAAACGGTTATATCACACAAACAATCAGAGGCACTTGTAAAGTGCACAGTTTTTTTTCAAACATATTTCTACTCTAGTGAATGTTTACCTTGACTAGAGGCACCATTAGACCGGCCGGAAGTTCGTAGTACGGGGCAGTTGGCATGAGGTCTTCAAGGAAAACTTCCGGTTTAGGTGGAAATCCTGGCGGCGGTTTGGAAAAGTCCGGAAACATTCCCGGCGGCGGCAAATAACCTGGAGGTGGCTGGGAAAATATCGCCGAAGAATCAATTCCATTTGGAGGCGGCTGGATATCCAGCAGTTGATTGCTGGTGATGGTTGGAGGTACATTGGGAATAACGGCCATATTTGGCGGCGGAACATTGAGGTTCACTTGCAAAAACTTCTCTTCCGGTATAATGTTATTCTGAGAGCCGATAGCTTGGATGGGAAACGTTTGCTGTGGGGGCTGCTGGCTCAGATTCGGCATATTTGACTGCGACAGGGACTGAATGGTCTGCTGCAATGAGGCTTGAATGGTTTCCAGCGGGATTATTCCGGAATTTTGTGCTTGGGTGGCAATTGGAGACTCGGGCACCGGGATATGTGGCTTTTGCTGCTCGATAGTCTGCCTTTGTTGCTGCAAATCCATTATTTGCTGCATCGCGTGGCAAACAAACGCTTGATGTTGCGATTGATAGCCCTCAAACGTTATCTTAGTCTGATCCGCTATCGAGGCCACTTCCGTCGCATACTTCGCCATCTGGTCCGACTGGTATTGCTGGTAGCTTTTGATGGGATTATGCAACTTCTCCAAAGTATCACTTTTCAAGTAATTGGCTTTCGATTCCCATAGCTTTACCAACTTTTCCAACTTCAACTTTTGCTCTTCAGTGGCAGCAATGCTGGCGTTACAGAACATAGGAACCACTGCTACTTCAAGCGCATCTTTTAGATCGCATGCATTTTTCCTAGCACTAGAAAATAGGGAAATCAGTGCCCATGGTGGAAGATTGATGGAAGAAACGTACCTGTGATGCAAAAGGTCGTTTACCAGATAGATTACGTGTAATTTTTGAGGAAATGTACTCGATTGCAACACCCTGTAAATGTAGTCTATAAGCCATGGGTTTGCAATAATTACTTAATAAAAGAAAGAGTAGCGTAAAAGCCAGTTTAATTATAATTGCCTTATATCGATGATGATGTAAAGTTTGATTCAATCATTTAATACAATTTTTCTCTATTTGGCCCTAAACGAAAAGAAAATATTAAAGACGCATAAAGGAAGGCACATTAAAGACGCATAAAGAACGAATGAAAATGAAATTTTGTCGTATTTTACGTGAGATAACGCATCTTTAGAATGCGTCCGATCCGTATGTATGTGCCTTTTACGTAAGTTTACGTTTGTGTTTACATTTGATTGAATCCCATCGGAAGTACGGACCGAAAGAAGGGGCCTTATTTTAAATGAATTTTCCATTCCTTAAAGTGCATCCGATACGATACAATAACACTTTAACTGATAATGTATTTACCTGTACAATAAACATTGAACGATGCAGCTGGATTTTTGTTTGTTGCTTGCATTCTGTAAAACCAGGACTTTCCATTGCTAATGCTGTCCTTTGTACAACTATCAATAATCGGTTGTAGTATGCTATTTAACTCGGTTAGAACGATGCCGCAGGCGTCGGCCTCCTGTTGAAGATCAGCCGCTTCGCATTTCGCCACTGCTCCTTCAATTGCGGCCTGCTGTTGCTGCATCAACACATTATGCTGAGCGGACAGGTTTTGCTCACTTTGCTTGATTTGCTCCCTCAGGGTGTCTTGTTGCTGTATTATATGATCGATTTCAATGGTTTGCTGAGCAGTTAACTGAACTGGGGACGCCGCCCAAGCGTTCGGTTCAGTAACTGCGATTTGTGTCGGTGGCGGTATTGATATAAGCTGTTGTTGCTGTTGAATACTGAAACGATGTTTGCTTGGTAAGTGCGGAACAAAGTCTTTTGACTTTGTTGTGCACTTACTGGCTTGTTCTGTTGAAACCTTATATTGATAATATTTGAAATATTCGCCGCCGTATAGAAACTGGAATTTGGGGTTCCCTTTCTGTTTGTTTTTGGTCATTTGCTCGAATTCCAGCCCATTTCTGGCGACAAACTGGGCCAGTTTGTCGATGATGTTTCGAAGATCTATGTCTAGAATAACAATACTCGGCGCTAGACAAGGGAATTAGTACACAGAAGGGGCTAATTAAGGTGGAGAATCGGGACTAATAAACAGGGCTTTAGGCTGTTTACATCCCTATTGGCTATTATTGGATAACTTAGGGATTTAAGCGCTACCTTCAGGGGGTTGTGGTACGTCCATTGTGCAACTTGCAGTTAGTTTCCTCAAAGCACAACCTTCCTCATTAGCTTAACACATACTTTGAGTGAATATAAATTTGATAACTATTTGGGTTTACAGACGCGACTATCGACAGTTGGGGTTATGTTCGAGGCCACTTCGAGTCACTTCTTGGAGGGAAATGAGGTTTAGTTGGCACTTTTTCCAATAATTTTCGACGCCCTTTTGGCGGTATTTAGTTCAATTTAAACTGAGTGGAATGCTTTATATTAATTGAGGATTTTTTCGCTTAAATATCTTCAATTTGTCTCTCAATAGTGATAAAGTTGTCCTACTACACCCTAACCTATACTGCATGGGCCGGCTTTTGGCAGTTCCTTTGACAACAGCTTGGAATTTAAGAGGGAAATTGTGCCTTTATGATGAATTTTTTCTTAATTATTAGTTTTTGGTGCTTACATTTGTGCAAATGGTAGGTAATTGAAATAGCAGCGTTTAGGGCGCCGTTGGAGCAATTAAATCTCCAAAAATTTCCAAGACCTGCCAAACTGGGGGTACTTTTACGTTAAACAGATATTCACTTCTTAAAATCCGCATTTACACACAGACCACTATTAAAAAAAGTTGTTAGTAACGAGATGATCTATAAGATGAGCCTATAGTAAACTTTGAATGCTAGGGCCCAATAAACCATAAAATTGCGCAAATTTGTTCTTGGCCACTAAATACGTGGAATTAGTAAATGAAAAAGCTGCATTTAGGGCGCGTTTGAATCAACTAAATTGCAATAGGCATTTAATTTGGCAACTAAACAGGGGTTTTGAAAGTGTAAATATAATTTTTTTTATTCAATAATATGTCCATGGTCGATTTCAAACCAGGTCTACGTAGACAACCCAACACACTTTATTTACTTTCACATAGCCTGTTGCGTTCAACAATGGCCCACCGTGGAGGCTTTGCCACGTTAGCCCTAAATATTTCAATATTGCTGATTTTCTGTCTAGATTCCCGATATGTTTCCAGCACGGAACCGTCAGTACCATGGTACGAAAACCTTCCAGCTGTTGCCATGGACTATAAAGTGCATATAGATCCTGGAAAAGAGGACTGCTATTTCCAATATGTTAACCCGGGGGCCACTTTTTACGTTAGTTTTCAGGTAAGTGTGCTTATCTATTACGTACTGATAGTCCAAGTGAGTGGAATGGGCTTCACATCCTTGAGGATAAGATTATCTTTAAGCAGTTTTGACGATTTAAGGTGCTTATTTGTGAGCAGGGTTTGGGTCTAGACGCCAGTAAAAGTTGCGTGATTTTTTGCAGTTAGAGTGGTTTATATGGCATGGGTTTTTCATGGTCTTGTAATGAATAGCAGTAAAAAAAATGCTACTCCTTAAAGGTGCAGGAAGCAAAGCAAGAGTAGAGTTTAAAAGATTTTTTGAAACTGTAAAGGAATCATATAAAAAGCGCAATTAATAGAATGACACAGATTCTAGTCAAGCTAGGGAAAGAAGAAGGAATAAGTTGGAAAAAACCAAGAGAAACATTAAGGACTTTGAAATAAACATCATACTAAACAACTAAAGAAACCTCTATTATGTCAAATTGTGGGGTTTCTTTAGTTTCTTTTGTATTGTGTTTTATTTACTTTCCTTATGATTCTTTAGCTGCTTCTTCAATTTTTTCGTGAACTTTCGGACAGTATCAACAGTCGAGAATCTGCCATAAAACAACCATTAGACGAATTGATGATTTTCGGGTTATTAAGTCGTTGTCGAAGGAATTTGCGCCTGGATTTGTTCGATTCGGCGGCGAACAAACCTCTGAAGTTGCCAACCGTACGTGTTAGCGAAACGTTAGGCCCACATTTCAATCGACGACGGTCTAATAACCCGAATATCACTGATTTTGTTAGATTGTTGTTCAATTGTGTGAACTCAGAGACTGGAAAATATCGTCCGAAATCTGCAAAGAGATGAACAATCCTCCCGTCTATTACATTAGTGGTATCCATCCAGAAACTGCCACAAAAAACTCCAAAAGTTCAGTACTAATGAGCAAAAAGTGGATTTCACAGTTTGACTCTCTTGCAAACCTCGTAAATTTTTCGAGTGGTTGAAAGTGAAAGCGCATTAGGTTTTTTTGAAGAAAGTCGGAACTTTTCTCTCTGAAGATGGATAACCAGAAGATTGTAACCCAAAGGTGGTTGCAGTGTTCAAGTCAATCAAGAGCATCAGCGGGAATAAAAGTACTTAGAGGAAGATTGTACAAAAATGTTGTTGAGCTCAGCTAGAAGCGAGAATATTAGAAAAATTCTAAGAGAAAAGACATAAATAAGAAAATGCAAAGAAATTTGAGAAGAAAAAAAAAACTAAAAGAATTCTCGGTGAACATCCAAAGTAATTCGCTCGTTAAATTAGGTGGTTCGAGGTGGTGACGGAATGGCAGGTTTTGCCATTCGAAACCCAACTGGCCAAATAGTGCATCCTTACCAATGGAAGCCGAACAGTGAATATCAAGACCAATCATCAACTGGAGGTTACTATTCCGTGTGCATCGATAATCAGTTTTCCAAATTCGCTGCCAAACTGGTCAATATCTATCTAACCGTTGTCAGATACGATCTATGGGAACAATACACCAAAGATGTGGAGGAATTGAATATGAACATGGAAAATTTCACTGTAAGAATTCCCGTTTGAGTGTTCTAGTGTTCTGTGCTAAATATTTGGGTTTTTAGTCAACGATTGTGGAGGTGGAGCGGAATATCAACGAAATGCTACAATTCCAATACCACACAAGAGCCAGAGAGTCATGGGACATGAATCTGCTGACTGCGAACAACAACTATGTGGTTCGTTGGTCGATTATCCAAATTCTGGTCATTGCTGGAACGACCATCGTTCAAGTGTATTTTGTTAGGAAACTGTTTGATATTAATACTGGCAGTGGGTTTAGCAAAACTAGGATTTAAGGGTGGAAGTTTGATCTGGAAGACACGATTTTTTACTACTTGACTGACTAGCTAAGAAATATGTGTTCTATAAAACGTTCAATAAGTGCAATTTACAGGGAGTTTTCAAATGCAAGATGTTAATTATCGCTAGTAGTTGTTATTCTGCTAACCAAACGCGAAAAAGACAAGTGGGCAGAAGAACTTTGTTTGTTGTTTTACTTTCCGTTAACATTGATTTAAAACATGACAACTTAACAAAACTACTGGAGACACAAAGTCTGTGATGGAAATTGCCTTTATTTATATTTTTAAATATTTTCTACTGTTATTAAATGACCATTTTATTATTGCGATTATATTTATGTAGGTATGTGATTGTAGGCAGACAGAGATTGGGATCAAAAGCTACTTTAAACATTTTTTTATTGTTTTCCACACTAATCATCGAATTAACTTTAGATCTTGAGCTCTGCAGGTTTTCAGAGCGAAGGAAACGCATTTATTTATACATAAAGAGGTGGTTTATTTTGTAAACATAAAATATTCTATATACAACCATGTTACAAGAATTAAAAACGACGTTTTTATAAAATACAAATCACGTTTTATTTGTTTATACAAAAATATGCCTGGTAATGTTTCCTCTTAGGAAAAATACGTTTTCTTCATTATATGACTCCCTTAATCCTAAAACTGCTGGTTTTATACACAAGTTGAACTGTTCGTTTTTTTTTTCAACTAAACTACTTCGATTTGAGGTAATTCTCTGTATGCGCCAACAGACGATAACGTTGTTTCAAGTTTCGGGCGCGAACATGCACATTGGCGATCTCCACTGTGTGATTGGCTGGGAACCATCCAGTTTGGCCGTCCCGGATTTTCTCGCCATGGTACCAGCCTAAAATCCGCTTTTAGCAAAGCCAAGGATGAAGACGCTGCTACTTACCATCGGCCATTTTTCTCAGCACGTTGATAACGTCGTTCTTCGAGAGAGCTAATTCATCCGGTTGACTAGCTGAGTAATTGTGCACGGCAAACACTTGCGGACAATCCCAGCAATCGTAAAGAGTTTCTTCTGGGTCTTCTGACTTTGGCGGCGTGAGCGCCTCAACCCATCGCTCTTTGTCGCTTTCGCAACTACACGCCAGCAACTAACACCGGAAGATTTTATTCCCCACTCACAAACATTCGCTTATAACTTACATATTCGATCATTTTCCCGTCCTGGTTCTCCAAGACTGTTAAGAAAATTAGGTTTTTCCCTTGCGCTTCTTTTGCCGGAACGGTAAGTGCTACTTCGGAACTACTCAGCTCCACCAAGTTTCTGTGGCAGTATTGCAGAACTATGTACGATTTGTCCCCCTTTTCTTTAGCGACCACGAACAGATCGTTAAAGAGGAACAAATGGATGGTAGTTTTGCTGAATCTCTTCCCAAATGTTAGCTTGGTGTCTTCGTTTCTGGGCTGCATGTGAATTACTGGCCCACATCTAACCAACCATCGCTCAGGGGCTATTAGGGGGATATGAGGAATCGATTGGGGAAACTCCAGTTGCTTGGCTAGTTTGATCAGTTCAGTCTCTCGCTCTTTTTGGCGCGCCGCCTCGTTGCATTGGCCCACAATCTGCAAAAACCGCAATATGCAACTTGGGCTGATTTTTCTTTGAAAAGTCCCACCTTATTGAGGGTTCCCAACGCAAACTGGCAAGCAAAATACTCAGAATCCTGCTGAGACAGTCGCTTCAGCACGGCGTCCACTAGAAGAGGCCATCGCGTGATTCGTTGCATCGGCAACATCAAAAATGAGTATAACGACAAGGATTGGCAGGCTTCGCTCATTTCTAGATGTCTTAGGAATTCGGTGAAACCCAAACGTTCTCTGCGAAAAACATTAAAATCCATTTGCCTCAAACTTATCTTCGTTTCTTGTGTGTTACTCACTTGAGGCTTTTTAAGACTTCGTCAAACAGCACTTGGTTTTCACAGTACGGTATATAAACGTTGAAATTCTCCTCTGCGTGTTTCTGGACAATATCACAGATGCCGTGAAGCAAAACGTTATCCTGCCAGCACTTTTCCAGGTCATGCAACAGTTTCTCGGACGAATTCCGAACTGAAAATCGCCGCAAATTAACGTTTTTTCGCGCTTCCTTGACAGTGTATTTACCTTCTTCTACGTGACCAAACAGGACATTGCGCTCTTCCTTCGAAATCAGGTGGTTGGTTCTGAAGCTGTTCACAAAGTGATCGTTGAGCACATTGAGCGAATTGAGGTAAGAGGCTTCGGATGTGAGAATCTCAAATTTCGCTTCCTGCAGCTTCTTCTGGTGTATACTGAGAGTACCTGAGAATTAACAGTGTTTTCACAATTGCAAACCAGTTAGATATTCAGCACTCACTTAATACTGATGAGTTTAAAACCTCGGGAATTTCACACCAAAGAGTCTTGTTGAAACACATCGAGTCCCTCTTAGGGGACACCAGTTCCATAGCAGAAGGACGATGTTTGCTCACGTTGGTCTTTATAACAGTTTCTTCAGGCACATCTTCGTAGTTGTCGGAGTCGAAGTCGGAAGTATCAGCATAGCTGATTGACTGGAAATTGAAAAAATGCCCAAACTTTTCCTTGTTCTTTCACAAGCCTTACGTCCAAAACAGCAGCATCATAAAACTGGTACAACGGTTCATCCTGAAGCCTTAGCTGAATTTCCTGCTTCAGAGAATCTTCCTGTTTGGTCTCGATGCTACTGAAGCTGTTAACGCTGTCTGCGTAATAAGGATTTTCATTTTAATGTTGTTGAAATGCTCCTTGTCGTCCTGGTTGATGAAGTCCGAAGGTTTCAAAGTGGGTCTAGGTATCTCAAAGGCTGAAAAAATACCACTTGGAAAAGCTGCGCCAAAATTCAAGTAAACGACATACGTTTAATGGGGACGCTCAGATTGCTGCCGCTATTCTCAGCCGAACTGGTACTTGGAGACGAGTTGCTCTGATACAGTCCAACCTCTGCGTACCAAAAGGTGTTCGGCCTCTTGGTCTGGTCGATGTTCTTGAAGACCCCTGAGTCCGCGTACCAAGAGGAGCTTTTTCCGTCCTTGCGATTCGAAGTTCTCAGCTCTGGAAAAAAATTGGGACTCAGCTCAAGCTGGATCTGACAGGACAATTTAGCTACCGGTCTGAGCTATTGGGGCTGGAGGTGGGGGGCTAGTGGGCCTCATTGGGGCTGGCCTCCCATGCCTTACTACTGGAGAAAGCGATTTTTCTGAGCTGCTCTGTTTCTCGCTGCTATCAATATCAATGGCATCAGTCAGGTAGAAGGTGCTTTTGGTTCTGCCGCCGTTCAGATTCGAGGTAACTTCGTTCGCAGATTCCACCGACAAAGACATGCTTCGTCTAAATTTAGTGAGGAAACCTCCCTTGGGTCTGGAGATGGTTTTTCATCTTGTCCTGCTCTTCAGAGGGTAGAGATTCTTGGGTCGGTTTGGGCTCAATTATGATGGGTTGAGAGTAAACAGTGGTTTTCAATGCGGGGTTTCGGGTTTTCAACGTTTTCGTACGTGGGCGCTGAGCGTTTCGGCTTCTTAACGTCCTCAGTAGACCCTGAAATTGAATATATACGCTTTTCGCTCAAGGCAGAGTTTTTTATATGTATTACCACTGGTGTTGTCTTCAGTCTTGGACATGTGCTTCCTCATGCGCGTCAGCGATTTGGTAAAATTGCGGCTGATTTTTTTCATGTTCTTTTCCGCAAACTTCATCAGGCCATAGCTTTGGTTGTTCGGAGGTTGTGGTAGTTTGCTGTGGCTCACGTCAATGCCACTATCGTCCTAGAAAATGGAAACGATTCTATAAACTCAGCAAGGAAGTGGCGGGTGTTTCTTCAAAGCATGAAGATGAACAGTAGTAAAACTGAAGACTAATATTAGTTTAGTTCAGAAAAGCTCCTTACCAAAACTCGGGTTTTATGCATAGAAGACTCGGACTCTGTATCACTTTCGAACGAATCATAGTCGTAATCTTCCTCTTCTTTGGCAGTGTGCAGACTCTCATAGTGATGATCGCTTTCGTCACCTGAAACAAAAATCCAGTGAATTTTTTGAATAATTTTGATTTGGCGCGAGAATACTGTTGATCCGCGGTTTCAAAAGGAATCGCGATTTTAACGAACGATTGTTCCAAATGCGATGGATCAGTACCTGTTTACTGAAGCAAAAGTATTTCAAACGAATTTCCTATGCGCTAGTTTGCAGTTGAAAGGACCGAGAATACGTTTACATTTTCATATAAGCCTTTAAAAATCCTCTTAGCCGAGTTTAGATGAAGCCAAAGAAGGTTTGGACATTGTTGAAGAAGAAACAGTTACCATAATTCCAAAAGCGTCGGCAAATTAATATTAATGGTGTGTTTCCAGTTAAGCAACAGCTGAAACTTTCCAGCACGTTTACAGCTAGAATAATTCAAAGCTTCGGCCATTCTAATCTTGTGCATGAAGAAAACAATAAAATTTGCTGAAGAATGTGGGATTATTCAATGGCCGCAAAGGTGAACGGTTTGAGTGGAATGCTGGCGCATCAATTTACCTATATAAAATGAAATCTCCTGGCTTTCCAAGCTTTCCTCAAAGATCCTGTTTCGGATTTTTGGCAGGTCCTTTTTCTCCCTTATCGCCTGTTCCTTTTTCCGAAAATCCTCCTCGGTCTCGTCTATTTCTTTCACGCTTTCAACATCCAGAATTCGCACCGCTTTGGCGTTTTCATCAGAATAATCGAGCAAAACTCGGGAAGAGGAGGAGACGAAAACGGTGTCTCCCACATTTCTTCTGGGTTTGCGATAGGTCGAAGGCGCAGATCTTGGAGGAGGCACCGGAGGCGATTCAGGGTGAAGAATTGACTTTCATTGTTTTTCCTTTTGATGGATTTTGAGGAAATCGACCGTCTATGTCGGGTTGGTTTACTCGAAGGCATTATTCATCGTTTTTATTTCTTGGGGATTCTGTTTAATGCACTCAATTGGTTTTCTTTGCCTGGTGATTTCCACCGTGCTTTCTATGTAGGAACTTTGCACTTAAAGTGATTAATTTATGCGTCAGAAGCACACATTAATTAATCTAGGTGTTGAAGAATACAGCACGCACTTTAGAGGAAATTGACTGATTTGAAAATATTAATTATTTTTTTATTCTCGGTTAATAAAGTCGATTGGTTATGCAGAAGTTTGAACAATTAAACCTGCTTAATTACCTTCACATAACTGGAAATTAGAGCATAAAATGTTGATTTTTTGTACTTTCCGATATTAAATCGCACCCAAATGCATAAGAACGTAATTTTCACTTTAAGCGCTAGACGTTATTGGACATATGCAGATATTCGCTTGGAATAAGTTGCATGGTAAAGATCAAGGTTTCACCCAGTGAATTCATCTGAATAAAATTATGGAAAAACATTGAAGAATCGAAGAGCAATTAATGGAAAAGCGCCACTAAATGGCTTGCAGCCAGTTTGGCGGGATATAAATTTGCAAGTGGCCTCATTTTGGTGGCCACAAAACTGTGCAGAAAGTTAAGGAGCGGCATCTCTGATTTAATCTTGAATAATAAATGTAAAAAACAAAATTTCGCAATATTGTAATACTTAATAAAATGTATCAAGCAACTGGCAAGTTTAGACGTGGATAGAGACTTAGATTGGCAAGCAAAGAATTTATAATTTTAGGGCCTCAATTCCTTACACATAAGCAACGCTAAAACACCAACAAAGAAACCAATTGAGCAGCACCTTGAAAGGTAAAAGACACCAGTGATTCACCACATTTGTTTCACGTTTAGATCACTAACAACTCGGTAAAGTCACTGTTGCGCACATTTTTAGCTACTTGAATAATCAGAACCTGGTCAAAAGTCATTGAAAACTGCTTAAGTCCGCTAACGCATCACGAAAACTTAACTGGTTTTGTAAAAACCCGACGAACTTTCACTTCTTTTGCGATCGCAGTTGCACAGTGAACTTGAGATGGTTCCTCGCTTTATTAAGTTACATTAGTGGTACTAAGGAAACATTCACTTATGAGTTAATTGGAGGAAAACAGCCGACAACAAGATGCGGTTTCGACCGTGTGTGTTACTGAAAACGAGCGAAAATTTCCCATATTCTAGACAAAAGAATGTTTATAATGTTGCATCTTTGTCCGAGCAGTTGGAAGGACAATTGCTAATTCACACGAACGAGTGGTACCAAATGAAAGCGAAAACAGCAACGTTGTCGATGGTACTCCAGTTGTATAAGAACTGGTACGGTTTATGTGCAACGACTGTAATGGATCGTTATATAAATAAACATCTATGGAATGATAATGAGAAGCGCATTTTTCCTGGAAGAGAAATTTGCTTTGGCGCAAGGTTAACGCAACTTTTTCGGCAAACAAGATTTTCCTAGCAGCTTAGTGAAGAGGCGATTTGAACAGAAGGTTGAACTTTTGAATGCGACAAAACTCGTACACCCTATACATATATTAACATTTTTACGCAAAAAACAGCATTAGTCGCAAAAAAGCCTTTGCGGCCATGGCTTGAAACTAATGATTTTTTCGGATTTTGGGGACGTCGAGAAAAAATTTTTTTCCTGATGTTTTGCAAGCGAGAGTTACCTACATCTTCAGAGATGTTCTACTCGAAAATTTGCACTGTTCCAAATGATTCCTGGACGTTTCGCAAGCGCGAGGGGCTTGCATCTTCAGAGGTGGTCCATCCGCCGATCAAACCACCTCTGAAGAAGTGTAAGCTCTCGAGGGCAACACCTCTGAGGTTCTTTAAGGGAAGCTTCGCGTTCTTTGCTGTGTGAATTGGAATTGAATCCGTCTACTGGTTCTTTTGAAATAAATTATTAAACTTTGGACATTTTTTGACTTTTTGCCATTTTTGCACCACCGTCTTCAAGAGGCCATTTCTCAATAAACCGACCAGATCTCATGGCGCGATCTTTATCGTTTATCATTTATCATGATCGTTCTTTGTTGTGTGAATTTGAACTCAATCCGTCTACTGGTTCTTGTGGAATAAATTATTAAACTTTGGATGTTTTTTGACTTTTTGCCATTTTTGCACTATTGTCTTCAAGAGGCCATTTCTCAATAAACCGACCAGATCTCATGGCGCGATCTTTATCGTTTATCATTTATCATGATCGTTCTTTGTTGTGTGAATTTGAACTCAATCCGTCTACTGGTTCTTGTGGAATAAATTATTAAACTTTGGACGTTTTTTGACTTTTTGCCATTTTTGCACTATTGTCTTCAAGAGGCCATTTCTCAATAAACCGACCAGATCTCATGGCGCGATCTTTATCGTTTATCATTTATCATGATCGTTCTTTGTTGTGTGAATTTGAACTCAATCCGTCTACTGGTTCTTGTGGAATAAATTATTAAACTTTGGACGTTTTTTGACTTTTTGCCATTTTTGCACTATTGTCTTCAAGAGGCCATTTCTCAATAAACCGACCAGATCTCATGGCGCGATCTTTATCGTTTATCATTTATCATGATCGTTCTTTGTTGAGTGAATTTGAACAGAATCCCTCCACTGGTTCTTTGAAATAAATTATTAAACTTTGGACATTTTTTGACTTTTTGCCATTTTTGCACCACCGTCTTCAAGAGGCCATTTCTCAATAAACAGACCAGATATCAAGACGCGATCTTTATCGTTTATCATTTATCATGATCGTTCTTTGTTGGGTGAATTTGAACTGATTCAGTCCAGTGGTTCTTTCGGAATAAGTTATTAAACTTCGGATATTTTTTGATATTTTGCACTACCTTCTTCAAGAGGCTATTTCTCAATAAACGGGCCAGATATCACGACACGCTCTACAACATTATTTAAGCAAAGCTTCACGTTTTTCGCAGTTTGAACTTGAACTGAATCTATCTAGGCGTTGTTTCGGAATCAGTTATTAAACTTTGGACATTTTTTGACTTTTTGCCATTTTTGCACCACCGTCTTCAAGACGCCATTTCTCAATAAACAGACCAGATATCAAGACGCGATCTTTATCGTTTATCATTTTTCATGATCGTTCTTTGTTGGGTTAATTTGAATTGATTCCGTCCAGTGGTTCTTTCGGAATAAGTTATTAAACTTCGGATATTTTTTGATATTTTGCACTACCTTCTTCAAGAGGCTATTTCTCAATAAACGGGCCAGATATCACGACGCGCTCTACAACATTATTTAAGCAAAGCTTCACGTTTTTCGCTGTTTGAACTTGAACTGAATCCATCTAGGGGTTGTTTCGGAATAAGTTATTAAACTTTGGACATTTTTTGACTTTGCCATTTTTGCACTACCATCTTCAAGAGGCTATTTCTCAATAAACACTCCAGATATCACGACGCGCTCTTCAATATTCTTTAAGGGAAGCCTCACGGCCTAAAAGCCTCAAAAACTAGTTTCAATCCTGTTTATTATTGTTATTATCGTTGGCAACGTCGTTTAAAATAAAACAAGTCGTCATTCTGGTGGGTTTGGAATGATATCAGCCTCGAACTCTCAACAGTGGCTTTGAAGGCAACCTGCTTGAAAAATTGCCGGCTTCAATTTAGTAATAATTACTATTTTCCTTTGGTAATCGCATTAAAAGTTGAGCAATATTTGCGGCCTGCTGCACTCAAACGGAGCTGACATAATCCGCTTGATAACAAAACAAAATTTAATAACTATAGCACAAATAAATTAGCAATGTGTTTTTCCGTCGAACTATTCAGTTTTTATTGAATTTAAGAACACTTTTATTCGATTTTTCCTTGAAGACATGAAAATGTTGCCGGAGAAATTAAAGGTTTTATGCATATAATTCTCTTGGGCTTCAAAACAATTATTTTCAACAACAAAAGCTTTGAGAGTACGTGTAACTGATTAATTACGCGTCTAATTGAATACGTTATGAATTCAAGGCAGTCCCACACCTTGCGATATCTCGTGATTTCATCATATAGTTGAAGAAAAACGCTGTAGACTTCATAATGAAGCCTCAGAGAAACTGTTTAATAGGAAGCGATTGTCTATAAAACTCCATTATTTTATGCTAAGCATTAAGTTATTAATAAACACCCACAAGGAAAAAACCGTTTGTTGGCTCCTTAGCGCAAGTTTTTTTAAAGTTAAATGCTTCAATTTTCCTCCGAAAAAACGTCTCCTGGTTTGAGGGCGCGGGCAAGGAAAAATTATCCTTTAACACGCATCAAGAAGGTGAAAGTTTGCAAATTCATTAGCAGAATGAGCGTTGCTGGACTTTCAAAAATAACATTCGCTAAATTATCAAGAAATATCAATCTGGATGGCGAAGGAGGCTTAAAAGACAAATAATGCCATTAACCATCAAAACCTAAGAATTTTGCAGCAGTTTTTCACTGATTTGTTTAAAGTAATTTTACTTTAGCTTGAACTCACCTATTGGGGTGTTGCCTTCCTTGATAGTTTTCGATAACTGCTCCCGGAAATGTTGCGACCATCCCGGCTTTTTCCCTTTATGCCGCTCGCGAACCCTGAAGAAAAAATTGTCCAATTAGTTCAAGTCGCCTGCTTGCAACAAATTTGATTAGACAATTGCTGATGTGATTCAATGTCATAATTGAGTCGATGCTAACGGTTAAATAATAATAATTTCTACTAATTACATCGGTTATTTATATGCGGACCATGTAGATGAACGTTCACCTTTAATGAAAGGCTACATCAAAAACAGCAGCTAAAATTTATTATCGCCTATTGTATGGCAATAAGTAACTGTTTTATGTTTTGCGAGGTGATAAAATTTATAATGCGAGGAATTTCAGGTATTTGTTTTAGAAGACACCTTTTTTTGCCATTTTTGTTCACTCCCGTCTTCAAGATGTAATTTCTCGATAAACAAAACAGATATCACGACGCGCTCTTTAATCTTTAAAGAAAGCTTCAGGTGCGATCCTAAGTGAATTTGAGTTGAATCCAATCAGTGGTTTATTCCGAATAAATTATTATTTAACTTTGGACATTTTGTGCACTACCGTCTTCAAGGGACCATTTCTCAATAAACAAACTACATTTTCTCAGAGCTCTTCAATGTTTATTAACAGAAGCTTCAGGTGCGTCTCTAAGTGAATTTTAACTGAATTGGTCTAGTGGTTTTTTCAGTATACATTTTTAAACTTTGGAGAATTTTTTGACTTTTTGCCATTTTTGCTCTATTGTCTTTTCTCAATAAACAGACTAGATATCAATGATGATTTTTTCCGTCTTTTGGGACGTTGAGTAAAATAATTTCTGCCTGATGTTTTGCAAGCACGAGTTACCCGCATCCTCAGAGGTGTTCCACTCGAAAATTTACACTGTTTCAATAGATTCCTGGCGTTTCGCAAGCACGAGTGGCTTGCATCTTCAGAGGTGGCCCCTCCGCCGATCAAACCACCTCTGAAGAAGTGTGAACTTTCGAGGGAAACACCTCTGAGGTTTTTTAAAGGAAGCTTCGCGTTCTTTGCTGTGTGAATTGGAACTGAATCCGTCTGCTGGTTCTTTTGGAATAAATGATTAAACTTTGGACATTTTTTGACTTTTTTCCATTTTTGCACTATTGTCTATTCTCAATAAACAGACTAGATATCAATGATGATTTTTTCCGTCTTTTGGGACGTTGAGTGAAATAATTTCTTCCTGATGTTTTGCAAGCACGAGTTGCCTGCATCCTCAGAGGTGTTCCACTCGAAAAATTACACTGTTCCAATAGATTCCTGGCGTTTCGCAAGTACGAGTGGCTTGCATCTTCAGAGGTGGCCCCTCCGCCGATCAAACCACTTCGGAAAGAAGTGTGAACTTTCGAGGGAAACACCTCTGAGGTTTTTTAAGGGAAGCTTCGCGTTCTTTGCTGTGTGAATTGGAACTGAATCCGTCTACTGGTTCTTTTGGAATAAATGATTAAACTTTGGACATTTTTTTGACTTTTTGCCATTTTTGCACTATTGTCTTTTCTCAATAAATAGACTAGATATCAATGATGATTTTTTAGGTCTTTTGGGACGTTGAGTAAAATAATTTCTTCCTGATGTTTTGCAAGCACGAGTTACCTGCATCCTCAGAGCTGTTCCACTCGAAAATGTACACTGTTTCAATAGATTCCTGGCGTTTCGCAAGCACGAGTGGCTTGCATCTTCAGAGGTCGCCCCTCCGCCGATCAAACCACTTCTGAAGAAATGTGAACTTTCGAGGAAAACACCTCTGAGGTTCTTTAAGGAAGCTTCGCGTTCTTTGCTGTGTGAATTGGAACTGACTCCGTCTACTGGTTCTTTTGGAATAAATGATTAAACTTTGGACATTTTTTGACTTTTTGCCATTCTTGCACTATTGTCATTTCTCAATAAACAGACTAGATATCAATGATGATTTTTTCGGTCTTTTGGGACGTTGAGTAAAATAATTTCTTCCTGATGTTTTGTAAGCACGAGTTACCTGCGTCCTCAGAGGTGTTCCACTCGAAAATGTACACTGTTTCAATAGATTCCTGGCGTTTCGCAAGCACGAGTGGCTTGCATCTTCAGAGGTCGTCCCTCCGCCGATCAAACCACTTCTGAAGAAGGGTGAACTTTCGAGGGAAACACCTCTGAGGTTCTTTAAGGGAAGTTTCGCGTTCTTTGCTGTGTGAATTGGAACTGAATCCGTCTGCTGGTTCTTTTGGAATAAATGATTAAACTTTGGACATTTTTTGACTTTTTGCCATTTTTGCACTATTGTCATGTCTCAATAAACAGACTAGATATCAATGATGATGTTTTCCGTCTTTAGGACGTTGAGTAAAATAATTTCTCTTCTTCCTGATGTTTTGCAAGCACGAGTTACCTGCATCCTCAGAGGTGTTCCACTCGAAAATTTACACTGTTCCAATAGATTCCTGGCGTTGCGCAAGCACGAGTGGCTTGCATCTTCAGAGGTGGTCCCTTCGCCGATCAAACCACTTCTGAAGAAGTGTGGACTTTCGAAGGAAACACCTCTGAGGTTCTTTAAGGGAAGCTTCCCGTTCTTTGCTGTGTGAATTGGAACTGAATCCGTCTACTGGTTCTTTTGGAAGAAATGATTAAACTTTGGACATTTTTTGACTTTTTGCCATTTTTGCTCTATTGTCTTTTCTCAATAAACAGACTAGATATCAATGATGATTTTTCGGTCTTTTGGGACGTTGAGTAAAATAATTTCTTCCTGATGTTTTGCAAGCACAAGTTACCTGCATCCTCAGAGGTGTTCCACTCGAAAATTTACACTGTTCCAATAGATTCCTGGCGTTTCGCAAGCACGAGTGGCTTGCATCTTCAGAGGTCGTCCCTCCGCCGATCAAACCACTTCTGAAGAAGTGTGAACTTTCGAGGGAGACACCTCTGAGGTTCTTTAAGGGAAGCTTCGCGTTCTTTGCTGTGTGAATTGGAACTGAATCCGTCTGCTGGTTCTTTTGGAATAAATTATTAAACTTTGGACATTTTTTGACTTTTGCCATTTTTGCACTATTGTCTGCAAGAGGCCATTTCTCAATAAACCGACCAGATATCATGACGCGATCTTTAATATTCTTTAAGGGAAGTTTCACGTTTTTCGCTGTGTGAATTTGAACTAAATCAACCCGCTAGTTTTTTCGTTTTTGCCATTTCTCCATCCAGTAACTTTCCGGAATAAATAATTAAATTTTGGACATTATCGTGTTGACCGAAAAAAGAACTGAGCACGTTTTAAACAGATTGCACATGCAAAAAATGCAGAAAAACCGAGAAAAAAACACGAAAAACCTGACTAAATTTCGTTACTTTCGTTTAACCAACTATTTTCGGCTAGATTTAACCGGGCAAGTGACGCACGAATTAACTCCACAACCGAAGAGTATTTGGTGAATAAATTTCGATTCGCTTCGAGCCAATTTCCCAATCCGTAATAAGAAGTAAATATAATTTTCGATACAAATTTTGACAATAAACCGCAAATGGACTGCGCGCTAATTGAATTTAACATACTAACCAACAGACAAGGAACAAATAAACAATTGTTTTAACCAGAATTATACAACCGGTCTATTGTTAACCCTCATTTGCTATCTAGGTCTTGTTTAAATAAGTTATTTTTTTAATTTGCTAATAAATTCTTAAATAAATATGGTGTTTGCCTAATAACGGTTGGAATGAACATAGTTTTTTGATTGATTAATCAGCAATGTCGTCAATTTTTAACGTATTTTGAGTTGTTAAATTCACGATTTTGGTATTTCTAATAAATTGTAAAATTTTGACCAAAAATTTGAGTACAAATTTAATGGCACTGACATATTTTGACAATCTCAACGGTTGTTGTGGCGACAATACGACGATACAAATCAAAGCGGGGCCAAAATAAATTGTTTGGCAGATGTTACCATTAGCAACTGTCACAATATGAGTTAACTTTGACACTTTCTATCAGAATGCTGAAGAGATTATTTAAGGTGGATCGACTCGATATATTTTCAGTGTTTTTAAGCGTTTTTAAAGTGAAAAGCAATCGAGCGCTGGTATGGAATGTTTCAGCTAACATCCAGACGGCCTAAGTTCAAGTGAAAAGGTGTTTGATGGCATTTAGCAAGGTTTAAGAAGAACTGGTTTTGCCCAATGATTGTTATACGTTCAAGGTGAGAACTAATTAAGTCCATCCATTCATTTTATTGTCTTTAGATTATGTGTTAAAGACCGCTGGAGAGAGTGGATGGGAAATTTGAATAAAAACGTTTTATCCAAAATGTGCTGATGACGATTTAGATAGCTTTACGCTCAGCTGTCAAATTTTGACAACCCACGTTTGATATTGGGCCCTTTTTTTAAAGTTTTTTAAAAGTTAAAAATTCCTGATAAATCATCATTAGAGAAGGAGAGTTTAGATCTGATAATTTCAAACAAATCGGCGTTGCTGGGAGCAAAGCATTAAGGTGCGTTCAGACCTGACGAGCCGAGCCTGAGCCAAGCCTGATCCGCGGCAAATTCCTGAAATGGATCGAGGCTCGCCGCAAACCAATTTCTGTCGGAGTTTTGACGAAACATCAAATGAATTGGCTGCGTATCAAGCTCGGCTCAGGCTCGGCTCGTCATTTCTGGACGCAACTTTAGACCGATTGAAACTTCCCTTATTAGCCTGTAGCGAATTTTAGTAGCTTATTATTTGCCCAAGAAGCGCCAGTAAGAAAAAGTGTCTGTAATGGCAGAATCTACAACGTGAGTAACTTGGTTTTTGCTAAAGCCGTTGTGTAATCAAAACTAGAAAATCACCAAACGAGCTATAGCCTTTATTTTGAGCACAGTTTTTAAGATATCGGGCTGAAAGTTGATAAGCTACTAAGGTTCGATACAATGCTAAAAATACAGTTCAATCGCTCTAATTCGGACCTTCAAAATGTTTACTAATACTCACACTATGAATCCACTTTCCATCTCCTCATTGTCCGTCACATCCTCCCATTCGTCGCTGCGTTCGGACACTCGATCGCTAACATCGCTGGGTGGCTTGTAGTACGTGTTTTCATTGTTGTATTCCCATCTAGGCAATGGCTGGCCATATAAACTATTCGTTTTATGGTCGGATGATACAACACTGTCTCTATTGGAGCCGCTATCCGTTGTTAATTGAGAACCTACAAGTAGAATATAGAATTTCGATCATTTAGAGGCAACTTTTCGGTTCGGTGTATGTTGCTATTCAAGAAAGTAAATAACTCTTCAATCGCAGTTTATTGCAATCAGGACTTGAACCAACTGCACCTGATTCCTTTCTAATGAATGGGTAAATATGTACAACATTCGCTTTGAAATTATAAAAATCTTCCAATCGATTGAACTGCATTACAGGTTCTTGTAATATGAAATTCGCAATAAACTTCGCATAAATTGAGTGGCAAATTGAGAAATCATGCTGCAAAATCAGCCGCGTTTAATTTCGATGTCATGTTGCCTGCGACATGTGTACTCACATACCTATAACATCGCGAAATTGCTGCCATAAAAATTGATAAGAGTAGATACTTGACAATAACGATAACCCCTTTCATAACAGCTTTATTATTATTATTATTATTATAGTACCGAATACCCATTTTTCCCCTCTCTGAGACACTCTCTGAGACCTCTCTGCATACTCTTACACTTTAACAATAAGAAATATAATCCATAACTCACCGTAAATGCTTTCGTAATATCCATCCTTCTTAGTGTAGATCGATTCATAGCAATTGTACTCGATTTCTTCGTTTATTGTAGACGATGGAGGTCTTGGAGGTAGAGGCTCCTGTCCTTCTAGTCAGCCCCGAATGAGGCAAAGTCTCGTAAATATTCTCGGGCCTTGCAATAGAGCAGCGCTGATTGCCGATTGGCTCATAACCGTCGTCCAATTGCTAGTCATACTGCTCAATTCCTCGTAAATCTTCTCCTCTTTTCGAATCTCTTCGTAATGTTTATCGTCCTCCTTTGCCTTGGAGTTTTCCTCGATTACCTCATAGGGCGTTTCTTCAGTGGAAGCGTCGAGTATTTCCACCTCATTCGGTGGTTTGGTAATTTCATCGTAGCCTTTGAACGTTTCTTCATTGAGCAATGTTTCAGTTTCAGTAAAACTGGTGCTGATTTCCTCATAATCCGGGACGTTTCTGGTTTTTCTAGATACGCCAGGTGATTCTTCTGGTAGAGGCATTTTTCTCTTTACACTTTTGAGCGCAGGAGGCTTAACTAGTTTTGCGCTAGGCAAAGCTGAGCTGTTGCACTCAGGATTATTTAATCTTTCGTGAAACTGGGCATTTATGGAGGATCTGCTTGAAGAAGACGAAGGCGATTTATCCCTCCAAAGAAATGAGCTGTTGGGTATCACCGAGGCGCTTTGAACTTCCGTATTCAAATCATCTACAGATCTACACTTCAGTGCAGGTGTTTGCACTTTTTTCATGTTAAGCGTTTCATACATAGAGTCGCATCTTCGTTGCGGAAGCACCGCCGGAATGTTGATAATCTCTACCTTGTCTTCTTCGAACTCAGATTCAAATGGTTCAGTCTTATTTTCAGGAATGTCTTTTGCGGTGGTGAAAACGCTGGGTTTCGTTGGTAATTTTTTGCTAATTGGGGTTTTTCTGGAATCAGTGGCTTTGGTTTGGGGGCTGCAACAGCAGGTTCACT
Organism: Dendroctonus valens; assembly: GCA_024550625.1. Classification (NCBI taxonomy): domain Eukaryota; kingdom Metazoa; phylum Arthropoda; class Insecta; order Coleoptera; family Curculionidae; genus Dendroctonus; species Dendroctonus valens. The sequence continues at coordinate 570,270 of JAJTJO010000058.1, forward strand.
TTTGGGGAATAAAATGCTCGATCGTTTTTCAAATATTTCTATCGCTGCCTTCACCGATGTGCCATTGGGCGATGTTTCAATGATGGCCTTTGGTATATTCAAGTTCAAATTCAAGGTGGTTGGTCTGTTGGCTGCTTCTGCAGGTTTGCCATTTTCGTCAGGCTTTCTCTTGGAGTTTGGCACGGATTTTCAGCTTATCACTATTCTGTCTCTTAATGCTACTTTTCTTCGTTGCTTTCTTAAGCACTATTTTTATCGGCTCCAACACTGGCTTGGTCTTTACACTGGGTTTTCGCGACACTTTCACACTATCCCTATGCACTAGGGCGGGTCTCACAGAGTCACTCGTGGCACTATCAACTCGCTTCACTAAACTCTTCAGGCTGTGCTCTTCCGATAAGGTTTTATTGTCAACCATTTCGTTGAATTTTTTCGTCAGTTCCGCCACTTTATTCAAGGGAATATTGGTAACTTTCGGTGCAGCGGTGCTTCGTCCTGTAGAGGGACGTCTGTTTTTTTATCTTGAAGCTGATTTTTTTGCACGGTGGCCGCCTGATCTCCTGAACAGCCCCTAGGAGGGGCTTTTCTTCCATTTGCTCATCTTCAGGCTTCTCGTCGCTCAGCGATTGGTTGAAAAATGCCTTTTTTGATTCCAAAATGCTGTCTCGAAGCTTGGGCGAATGCAGGAATGAGTGATTGGATCGGTAATTCCGCAGAACTGGATACAAGGCCACTTTCTGATAGGGAATGTCGAAAATTATTGGGCCCGGATTCAAAGCGAGTGGCTGCTGCCATGCGACTGCTGATATCTTGGTCTCCATTCTTATCTGGAAAATATCGTTCATTAGCTGTATCTTATCTGGAAGATTACTAATGTTTCTGTAATTTTGTCGATTTGTTGTCACCAGGAATTGTTTGATTAGTTTGTGACGTACTATGAGGGAGGTTGAGGAGGAGGACTTGATTGGTGATTGAAAACTGGAAAACTTGATTAAATCAGTTTTATTGCATCGAGTTGGAACATCGTAAATTGCGTCCTGATTAAAGCAGATGAATCATAGGCAAGCGAGCATGCCTTTGTTAAAAATAAAACAATTTACATAAATAAGATCAATAAACTTCGGTAGATAACTGGATTCGAGCCGTGTGTCAACAGTCTTGTCGTCTTTGGTAATATCAGCACGAGTAGCACTAAACAAGAATTGTTTATGGGCAGACATACAAAAATATCGTTTAGTGAAGATTTTTAGTGGCAAACTTCCAATATGAAACTAGGAGTTTTTCAGGCCGTCGACCTAAATAATTTCTTGCTGATGTTTCGCATGCACGAGTTGCTTACATCTTCAGAGTGGTGCTGCGTCGTGCAAGAACAAAGCATGATACAAAAATAACCAAAAACCAATATTTGTCGCATTTTGCAACGCAAAGGGATTTATAAATAATATATTATTTCCCTCTAATTTAACTTTTTGCAATACTCAAAGAGAATTCGAGTAGTTTGCTCATGTTGCATAATTTTCATTTCAAGTGCTTTTAGTGGAAATTGTGGACGTCAGGAGGAAGTAAAACGTTACTTACGCCACGTGCCGTATGCCACGCAACGTTCAATATAAAATTACAAAGCATGTGTGGAATTAAAGTGATTAAAAATCAACAGATTGATAAAAAAAATTAGCAGAAACCAATTTAATGAGCGCGCTTTTGGGATCAGTTAAGACAACGGAATGCAAACAGCGCAAATAAATCAAGTAAAATTAAAGCAACTAAAATGATTGCAAAAAACATGCGACTTTAAAGATAATCTCGGCTTGCTGGAATCAATGCAATTACCGTTGTAATAAATTGTCCCATGTCCGGACCCCGCCCAGATTGCCTTGAAAAAATTTTGCCAGAGAAAATTGGAAAGTATTTGCCGGCTGTAAATCGAAATTTTCACGTGGTAGGATTCACGTGCTTGAAATTTCAGTTCAATTGCCAATAATTGCTAAATGTAGCAGGCACATTAGTGGCCGGGCAGGCACGTTTTTTCGTGCTTAAACATGCACTGTTGAAGAATACGGTACTTAAAACTAGAGTTAATGCATTTTAACGTACATACTTGCCTACTGAAAATGAAAATTGCAATTATTTATTAGAAAAACAACACTGTTTTGCACACAGTTTAAATCCAGGAATTGCTGTTTGGAAAGGTTTTATCAAAAGAGTTAGGTTTTGGCGGCAATTGGCTTGAAACGCATGGAAAATTCAGTGGTTTCCTCGACGCAGCATCACTCTGAAGATGCAAGCCACTCGTGATTGCAAAACGTGCCAAAAGCCTGAAAAACTCCACAGCTTTCAGTCCAAACTGCATCAGCAACAATTGATGATACAGTGAACAAATATGATCCAATAGAAGACTAAATAGTTGCATATGTTTGTTCGATAAATTATGGGCTTCCTGCCAAGTGTTCTTCGTTATTATGTGCTGAAGATAAGCTGATAACGATTTGCAATTGAACTCCTCTCACACCTGCAGTAGTTCGACAGGATATGAGAATATGGCAGCGCACAAAACTGAACCAACAAACAATGCTTGTTTTAGTTTTGAAAATGTCGCAACCGATCGCATACTAATAACTGTTGGCTGTTAATTTTCAATTATTTATCGAGTTATTGTTGGCCACAAGGCCATTGTTGCGAACGTGTTCAATGTACTAATGTTTCCAGTTTACATGGGCTTTGTTTTCTCAAGTCTTTCTCTGTGACAATGCGGCGCTTTTGTTAATTAATGGCTGGCGAATTGTTGCGAAATTTCCCAGGGAAAAGTTGAAAAGTCGCGGAAGTTCGAGATGATTCAATCGATGATGATGTAGCCTGAAAACCCAGTTAGTTAATGTCTTCTGGTAAAATATTCCAGGTGCCACCTTTTGCGCCTATTGCAAAACATCAATAAATCGGTTTCTTTTACCGCAGAGGTCAAGTGTTTGTCCAATGGGTTTCCACCAACTATGCATTCATGGTTTTGCGAAACTTTAACGTTAGCTTAAATGGGAAAAAGATAAAAAATCCACGATTGTCTGTTTAATTGGGTAAAGCACTAAAACAAGTGTCATGAAACATGTCTGTAAGTACTGTTAGCTGGGTTATTTACCTACATTGTAGAAGGTCGTAAATTTAGGAAAGTGTAGTGTGCATATTGAGTAATTTGGAGGTGTTATGTCCTCAACTGTGTTAACCACATGAAAATCAGCGGGATTTGATATTACTGGATTCTTTATTTGGTTGAAAACGACCTGCAAACATGTGGATTAACTTGTTGGTAAGGAAAAGCAAAGTAGTGTTTTTGAGAATGAATTTTTGCTTCTAGTTTTTTCGAGGCTAAGAATTGCTGATGATATTTCTTATTAAGGATGAGCGCAGAATTTTACCCGCTTCGAAGATAAGAACTTTTGAACGTCGAGCATTGCTTAAATCCGCACATTTTTACTTCTAACTCTTTAAATGTGAGAAATTTCTGATAGGACCCAATGGAAAAAAGAGACTTTGGGCGAAGCTCTTTCGAAAAGGTTCCTGCCACTGACCGGCTATTTTTAACGGATTTGAAGATATGCAGGTTTAAAACCTTGAAGAATCTTTGTAGGTCAAACCCCGAACTTTTTAAAAAAATTGTTTTCTATTCGGTTAATATGAACTTTTTTCGGGGTTTTCGGGATCTTCATGACTGAAAAAAGCGGGGCTCTCCTATTTCAAGAAAGTTAGAAGAGTTTATCGAATGTAAGAGGGATTTTCCACAAAAACCTCCCTTGAGACGCTCTCCACCCGAAAATCAGAAAGCGATTTGGGTTCTAAAAAATTAATGAATCTTTAAGAAGATTCCTGAGTAAATGAATGGAAAACTATGGAACATGTGCAAAGACAATGAATTTAAATGCTAATGAAGATCAGATAGAAAAACGGCAAAATTAATTTTACATTTTTCATCAAGAATTACTCATCTGAATCATAATTAGTTAACATTTCCATAGCAGATTAAGTGCGTGTCTGGTGTAAAAAAGTACACACTTACCATGATATACAGAAGCAACGACACGAGTAAAAGCACGATAAATTGTTCACAATTTTCCAAAAATAACTCCAATCTAATCATTGAGATCGAAACAATGTTTGAATGCGAATTATGGAGTGAAATCAGCGGACTTCGAGTGAAATTGAATGGAAATGCATTTAAAAATTTAAAACTGCATCAACTATTATATGCACTGATAAGCAAACCGACTGGTATTTAGTCGACGACACCAAAACCACAAATGCCACATAAACCATGTATAAAAGCATGCTTTAGTTCGTACATGTCTATTTTCCATAATATGCAGAAACAGTTACAAGAGCATGGAAAAAACGTGCAAGTGGCTTTTATAACTGGAATTATTATTCTGAGTTTTTTCTGCTACTGGGACAGGCTAATTATGCGCTATGCTAAATTGCTTATGGTTCAGAGTAGAGCGCGAATAACTTGAACCTTGCACATGCCGGGATGGGTCTCATTAATTCCCAAGATGTTCTCAACAATAATAAAGTCCGAAGAGTGAAACGATAGTTTTTAGCAGCGGCACGAAGGTTAAACTGATGGAACTGTTTTTGCAGGTTCTCTACAAAATGTTTAACGTTCTATATGGTTGAGGCAGATTCATGTTCTCAATTTTTTTTTAAAAGACAAATTTTTCAAAGAGAGTGCACTTATTTCGCCTCATTATCAATTCGTACTGAAAGACGTGAGGAAATTCTGTCGTTTCAAAGGAGACAAAATGGTTTTGAAAACATGTTCCTGTTTTATTTTTTTTTATCGAAATTTCCAATCTTTTTCGAAAATGTTTTTCAATAAAATAATAATTTGTGCTTCGCACAATAATCTATTATACACAAAGAGCATCTTGATATTAAACCCAAACTATGTAAACCCGGAATAAAAAAATTAATCATTCGAGATTAAAATTATGAAATAAACGCAAATAACAGTGAAACATGTTAAATGCATTTTTAAATATACTGAAGCGAGAATGTTTGTTCTAAGTTTCTATGATTATCGTTTTCTGTTCATTGTGCTTATTTATCAGTATGTATGTATATTAGTTGGGTAAATAATCTGAAGCTTTTGCTTAGAATGCGCACCGGAAGTGCACATTGTAGCCAGTTGAATGCAACTGCATCACTTTCTCGCCTTATTTGCTTAAATAATTCAACACCAGCAAAACCGTATTTTTGCGCCAAAATAGGAAATTTTTTTCACGTGGGTTTTTCCTTGATCAAACCCTCGAAAAACGCCAATTTTCTTATTAAAAATAATTGTTATTCCTGAGAAAATGTGCCAATCGTTGGCAAGATCACGTGGTACGATTACCGTTTATCGACATAAATAAATACGCTGTTCGGTAAGCTAATTTACATACCTTCGTTTATCATTTTCTGCAAGCCAACATGACGTAGGCACTTTCCCAAAAAAAATTATTTATATGCAGATGAAGAGCTCTTAATTGAACAATCATCATCGATCGTTAGAAATAACCAATGAAAGTATAATTATTGGGGTTTTCACATGGAATGTTTTATTAGCAACGTTTTTCTTTTTGTTTGGTAACCCATCATCAGATAAACATGAACATATCAATTAAGATATTTTAGTTGCTTATGTTTTTCGTTATCCACATAAAACTGTATTTGATTAACAAATCGTTCATACAATGGCTGTATATGGCGAAGATTGGTGAAAGTTTTCCTGGATAAAGAGCGGCATTCTTGAATAAGTCTTTCGCGTAATTGGCCAATTGCCTCAGGCTGGGTTTCTCAAAAAATCATCGATTTTTGGAAAAAAAAAAAAAATTGTAGTTAGACTACTTTCTTTTAATTGAATTTTTGGTCCAGTTACTGTTAGTTGCAGGGTGATTTTCAAATTGTGCTTTTAGTGTGTGCAAAAGGTTTGCTAAAGCTGCTCTGTTTTCAGTGCGAGTAGTAGTAGTAGTAAACATCTTTATTTCTAAAAAAGGCTATCGACCTATCGGTCTTTCTGCCCTTGTTTAATACATGCAGTCTTAATCTAAATGAAAAACAAATATGAAAATTCTCTTATTCTAGGTTAACAGTACTATTAAATAAATAAATTTCAGTGGCAAGAAGAAATTATTTTATTGTCCACTAGTCCGTAGCGTTTGTAAGTGTTCGAGTAGCGTTAATGTAGGGAAACGGAAGCGGGATTGTCTGGTTGGTCTTGTAAGACAAAGGGGATTCAGTATGGTCCAGTTGTAGGGGTTGTTTGTCCATTTTGTCTGTAGCTGTATGAGTCTTTCCGAGATCTTTGTCATGTTTGTGCGTTCGTATAGTAGTTGGGTGGGGGGGTTGTGTAGTTGGTTTTGGGGGTGTCTTATTCGTGTTATTAGTCTTAGTGCAATTTGTTCTGTTGTTTGTGTATAACGTTTTGTCCTTTCTGTTCCGTTGGTCATGAGTATATGTCCAAAGTCTAGCAAGGGTCTACAAATAGCTTTATATATTTTGGTGGCGGTGTTTGTGCTAATTCCTCTGTGTTTGTAGGTTAGTGATCGGAAATGTTTTGTTCTCTTTATTGTTTCTGCCCTGATGTTTCGTATGTGTTTAGTGAATTTAAGTTTGTGGTCAATTGTGATTCCAAGGTATTTTACGTCGTTTTTTGGTTGTGTCGTTTGGCCGTCTGCAGTTATTGTAGGGGAGTCAGCGTTGAGTCTGTGGTTTGTGAGCAGAAGTTGGTTTTTTTGACGCGTTTGGTGTTAGTCTCCATTTATAAAACCATGTCATTGTGTTGTTTGTTAGTGTTTGGAGTCTTTTCAGTGCGATTTCTTCAGTTTTTTAGTATAATTATTTAACAAATTGCTTCATTGAAATTGAGAGTATAAAATATAGACCGCATTTGATGTGTTTATTATGTTAATTTTCTATTGTTATTTGCCAAAACATTCGTTCGAAGTTTTCTTTTCTATAATTTGTTTCAATCTTTCCGTTTGAGATGTTTCTCTGTTTAATTTCCGGTGAAAAAGTATCTTCTTGATTTTTTATAATTGCTAGATTTTCAGCAATCAGCTTCTGTCCATCAATGTGTCTTAATTTCCCCCAAGTATGTTGAAATGTTCCATCAAGTCTAGAAAATGTGTGGACTGGTCTTTATCAATTTCAATTGTTAAATGTAATGCATGCTAAAAGCCATTAATTTTATCTAAAGTATATTGAATTTTATCTCTCGGCGTGGACAGTATCCAGTCATTCACATAAAGCTGAAAGTTGATAGTTTAAACTGAAAGGAAAAACTTTCAAAGCCATTTAAAATATCTGAATGTGTCATTTTACTTTCACAAAACCCTGCAATTATTAAAACAATAAAATTCGTCATTTATGTTCCCAGAACATTAGTAAATTCATCGTAGAAAAACCGTTTAAGCGACCGGCTGAGATAAATGCGGTCCTCTACACTCTACACCACTGAGTTGCGTTTTGTTACTAATTTTTTCGCATTGCACAACTTTTATGTGCCGATGATTTTCATGAATACAGAACGCGAAATATCGAAAACGAAAATACCCTTGCGTACGTTTCGCAACCATTGGCCTGATGAAATACATTTTAAACAGCTTTAAAAGTAGGACAGTTGCGGCTGATCGTTTGCTATGTACACAAAAGCGTTAATTGGCAATGAAATGATAAGCGGCAAACATTATAGTTAAATTCTATCAAACAAATTTTCGATTTGGTAAAAATTTGGTCCAGACGTTTCGCTAGCACGCATGGCTAGCGTCTTCAGAAGTTTGTTTTGAGACGAAGCGCACTCTGACCTTCAAATGAATGGAATCAAAATGATTTTTTCATTCAGCAACGCAGCTGGCATCGGTTTTCGCACTCACGCTCGTGGGAGTTTATAGGAGCGGCACGATGGCCCGCGGTTGGCTACGTTCCAAACTGACCCCTTCACGGCTTAAAATATCTCGATTGTTTAAATTTTTTGAAAAAAATTTTTGGGCGAAACCAAATTTCAATTTCATTTTATAGTATTGGACAAATGTTAATATAAAAACCCTAAAAATAATTAAAGAACTGATGATTTTTAGTCTACGTCTTTGGACCCAAATTTCTATAGACGCCACATTTTTCGATATTCGCTCTAGAACGATTTTTTCTTTGATTGCGACCAACTGGGAAACAATGTCGTCTTAAGTAACTGAATAAAGTTGCTTATTTAATCGGCTCAAAAAAGCTGATTTGATGTTTTACAGATTAGCGACGTTAATCTTGGATAAGCAGCGATTTGCTTCAGGTTTTTTCAACAATTTAATCAATGCAATTGCTACACCCGCAAGTTGCCGTACTCATCAGACACGAACAATTAAAACGGCTTGTTTCCCATAAACTATGAAATTTGTTATGATATTCCGCTTTCAATTTCTAATTAGACCCTTACATAATTTGCTTTGCTTCCTGGTCGTTGTCTGAGTGAATATTGAATAAATTTGACAGTGGGCAATTATTTCATTTTTATCTGGACGACCGTAGGATTTAACTGCTTGTCTTTTGTAGTCTAGTTCGGAGATATCTTAATTATTATTATTATTATTATCATCCGACGTTTGTGGGTGTATGTCCTTCCTACTTTTAACAGTTGCAAATTCCACGCTGCTCTTTCAAACCGGTATTTATTTCATCCCATTAAACCTGTTTGAGAACGGAAATCTCATTTGTGATATAGGAAAATTTTTGGTGATATTTCATGGAAGGGATTGATTTTTTAAATATTGAACTTGGAAACTTATCCAGACGGTTCCATCGGCGGCCTTTTTGCGTCAAAAATAGCATTGATGAAGACCTGAATGATGGGTCAAAACGTCGGCGATTTTTTGAAAATAAAATTCGTTCTTGAAGCAGGATTAAAACTCCATTTATTTTTAAAAAATTGCCGACGTTTCAGGCCATTTATTCAGGTTTTCATCAAGGCTATTTTTGATGTCAACAGCTCAGTGTGGCGACGACAAAGAAATAAAGTTAAGAACTGTTAAATCAACTGAAACAATTGACTTTTGACTTGAGTCGCAGTATTTAATTTAAAAAAGTGACAAATTTTGGCGGCTTCTTAGTTTAAATTTGTTTACACACTACCTTTGTCATTAAGGTAATTTAATCCTTAGAATGTCAACCAATCAAGTGTTTATTGTCATTTCGAATAATTACTGTCTTCAACAATTAATATTCTGGGCTGAAAAAGTCCCCAAGAAAAATTTTAAAAACCCATTAAAACCTCATTAAAAGTTAGTGAAAGTGCTGCTTAGATGTTGAAGATAACTGAGGCAAAAAGCGGCGAATAAAAAGCATTTTACGCATTTACATTACTTTCAATTGGTTCGATTTCCATGTAATTGCGTTTGCAATTTTTCGGTTACTTGTAGAGCAAACGAAAAACAGCATAGAAGATACTAATTGGATCTGCGAAGTGAAGCGCAGTGCCGATCATCGACGGTATCTACTATTTTAAAATTAATTGTGGGCTTTTAGGTCGGTTTATATTCTCGAAATTGAGGCTGCAAGTGAACGCAAAACTTCGGGTAAATGAAGCAACAACACTCAGGTTTTACGTTCTAATTGAAGGTGGTTTTTGGGTATCAATGTATTACAATTTTTTGCGTCAGAAACGCCTTTGAAAAAATTATTTTAGCAATGAAAAATGTACTTTCACACTTTTACATTTGCAATGTTTGTATAAAATTAGTTTTTTTTTAGAAAACCATTAGGGTTTTGACGCTTTTGAATCATCAATTTGGCAATATGCAAAGTGTGAGAATAATGAAGACTTTTTGGTGCAAAGAAAAGTGTGTCACTTAAATGTATTAAATCCACACTAATTTATCGGCCATCCAGTATATAATTCACCTTTTCTTATCTAAATCATTGTATTCCTACATGTCCTCGAGGTGCACGCACTGTCAACGAAAAATCGTCACATTGTTCCCATTCAAAATCAAAACTCTTTTGAACTTTGACCACTCGTTTAACGTTAATGATTGTTTCTCCGCTGATCATCCACTATCCAAAATCAACAATTGTCTATCACTTAATCAAACAAAACGTTATGTTTACAACCGATATGAATGTCAATCGAGTTTAATTCAAGAATTAAGCGAGTTGGCAGTGGCGAATTTGTTGTCAAACGCGCATGGTACTGGGGTACTGTTGGGTACCGCTCAAAATAGTACCTTACCGCTATATAGTTGGTTGGGTGCTCGTTTTTCTTCGGAATCTTCCGAGCGACCGGTTCATTTGCTTCAACCGCCATCGCCGATTAACATTCCAATGGGAGATTGATTATTTCAAACTTTTAGTCTGGGCGATAATGAGGTACTGGTGGTACCAACCAGCAATGAATCTTCAGCTTCCTACAGTTTGAACTACCGAAAGTTTTGCGGGAGCTGCAAGATCATGATTCATCAATGTTTGCATATTTTTCAGAGTTTTGAGTGTTAGCTTCTTAGCAAGGAAGTGATGACCGAAACGCATAATATCGATCAAGAAATGAAACATATTGATTTATTTTACTCAAAAACATGGATACTTTTTAGCGAAAAAAACTTTTCCTAAAAAAAGGTGGGCTAACTTTTTTCTGGAAGTCAAAGCAAACCCGAGTCTATATCTGGTGCGAGTTTAAATTTTTTTGGGCAGCTTATGGAATTTGGAAAATTTTCAAAAAACGCGCACTTTGACCTGTCTATTAGCACTGTGCTATTATGTCTATTAGCACTGTACTCTGATTCACAAATTCATTGTTTGGCTCTTGAAGCAGATAGACGGCTAAAATTTTTTCTGGAACTCAAACAAGAGAGCAACTCTATATCTGGTGCAAGCTTGAACCTTTCCGGAAGCGTGCGAGGACTTTTGTAATTTTTCAAAAATCGCGCACTTTTAGCTCATTTTTGCCGCTGTGCAGGCTCTGTTTTAATACCTCGCCATTTGACTTTTTCTGCAGACAGAGAGCAGATTGTTATCTGGATATCTACCAGACTCTATATCTGGTGCGACTTTGAATTTTTTCGGGAGCCTATGGGAATTTTGGGAATTTTCCAAATAATTCGCACTTTGAGCTCTCTATTGGCGCTGTGCCGGCTCTAATTCAAAAATTCACTGTTTGGTTCTTGAGGCAGATAGAGGGCTAAAATTTGTTCTGGAAATCAAGCAAAAGCAACTCTATACCTGGTGCAAGCTTGAACTTTACCGGAAGCCTGCGAGGACTTTGGTAATTTTTCAAAAATCGCGCACTTTTAGCTCACTTTTGCCGCTGTGCAGGCTCTGTTTTAATACCTCGCCATTTGACTTTTTCTGCAGACAGAGAGCAGATTGTTATCTGGATATCTACCAGACTCTATATCTGGTGCGACTTTGAATTTTTCGGGATCCTATGGAAATTTCGGGAATTTTCCAAATAACTCGCACTTTGAGGTCCCTATTGCCGCTGTGCAGGCTCTGATTCAAAAATTCACTGTTTGGTTCTTGAGGCAGATAGAGGGCTAAAATTTGTTCTGGAAATCAAGCAAAAGCAACTCTATACCTGGTGCAAGCTTGAACTTTACCGGAAGCCTGCGAGAACTTTGGTAATTTTTCAAAAATCGCGCACTTTTAGCTCACTTTTGCCGCTGTGCAGGCTCTGTTTTAATACCTCGCCATTTGACTTTTTCTGCAGACAGAGAGCAGATTGTTATCTGGATATCTACCAGACTCTATATCTGGTGCGACTTTGAATTTTTTCGGGAGCCTATGGAAATTTCGGGAATTTTCCAAATAACTCGCACTTTGAGGTCCCTATTGCCGCTGTGCAGGCTCTGATTCAAAAATTCACTGTTTGGTTCTTGAGGCAGATAGAGGGCTAAAATTTGTTCTGGAAATCAAGCAAAAGCAACTCTATATCTGGTGCAAGCTTGAACTTTTCCTGACGCCTGAGAGGACTTTGGTAGTTTTTCAAAAATCGCGCACTTTTAGCTCACTTTTGCCGCTGTGCAGGCTCTGTTTTAATACCTCGCCATTTCACTTTTTCTGCAGACAGAGAGCAGATTGTTATCTGGATATCTACCAAACTCTATATCTGGTGCGACTTTGAATTTTTTCGGGAGCCTGTAGGAATTTTGGGAATTTTCCAAATAATTCGCACTTGGAGCTGTGTAGGCTCTGATTGAAAAATTTGCTGTTTGGCTCTTGAGGCAGATAGAGGGCTAAAGTTTTTTTTTGGAAATCAAGCACAACCAGCTCTATATCTGGTGCAAGCTTGAACTTTTTCGAACCCCTACGAGGACTTTGGTAATTTTAAAAAATCGTGCACTTTTAGCTCACTTTTGCCGCTGTGCAAGCTCTGTTTTAATACCTCGCCATTTGATTTTTTCTGCAGACAGAGAGCAATTTTGTATCTGGATTTCTAGCAGACTCTATATCTGGCGCCACTTTGAATTTTTCGGGAGCTAATGGGAATTTCGGGAATTTTCCAAATAACTCGCACTTTGAGGTCTCTATTGGCGCTGTGCAGGCACTGATTCAAAAATTCACTGTTTGGCTCTTGAGGCAGATAGAGGGTTAAAGTTTTTTTCTGGAAATCAAGCAGAAGCAACTCTATATCTGGTGCAACCTTGAACTTTTCCGGAAGCCTGTGAGGACTGTGGCAATTTTCAAAAATCACGCATCTTTAGCTCACTTTTGCCGCTGTGCAGGCTCTGTTATAATATCTCGCCATTTGCCTCTTACCGCATATAGAGCACTAAAGTTTTTCCTGGGCATAGAGCAAACTTGACTCTACATCTGCTGCAAGTTAGGATTTTTTCGGAAGCTTGAAGGATTTTTGGAAATTTTTCAAAAATCGCACATTTTTAGCTCCCTCTGAAAGCAGAGTCTGTGGTATGTTTCGTTGACTTTGCCTGAAATTTATTTATTTACTCCTAAGCCGAAGACGACGAAAAAAGAAAATTGAGTCAGAGAATGAAATAAAAACAGATAAACAATTTGTAACGTATTGTAATAATATTGCTGTTGATAATAAATTTGAGAGACTATTGAGTTCTTGCTTGCGTCTTCAGAGTGGTGCTACGCCGAGCAAACCTCTAATGATGCAAAACCTCTAATGATGCAAGCCACTCGTGCTTGCGAAACGTCCGACAGAAAAACTCATCTTTTTCAAGCAATGCTCACCAACGTTTAACCCTCTAGAGTTAAAAGAAAAACTTTTAACTCAAATATGCGGGCAAATATTGGCTTTAATTTTGTGAATGAAGGAGCACGACATGCATAATGAATGTATTTGCTAAATAATCAACCCAAATCCTCAAAAATAAGGCCACTTGAGTCATAAAATCATACCATTGATTCACTCTGTGGTATTTCAGCATCCGGTTTATGTATGTGCTTATTGGCTCGTTCCTATCTATACGGTTTTGGTGTTAAAACATTATACTTGACCTGTAGTCCGGAAGAAATGTAGTCGATTTTTTTATGTCTTTTTGTCAATATCTGTATTTTTTATTTAAGCTGCTTGCTAGTTTTTTTCACTTACTTTTACTTTTTTGAGTGAGAAAATTCTCTGTTTCCAACAACTCTAAATTTTAGAGCAAAACACCCAAAAACAAATGGGTAAGAAAAAAGTAAATAGCAAAACCAATCGGTTAACAATGACTAGTGCCAACAGTAACACATTTTCTAGGTTTCTATATAAAATCGAACCGAAAAGACTTAAGAAGATAAAAGTGTGAAAAATGTATTTTTAATAGCGCGATTTGAACTTCTTCAATTTTTCCTGCAATGGAACTGAATGATTTTTCCTAAATACACAGGGCGCATGAATCCTCAAATCGTGTAGCAACGAAAGTGTACAAACAAAATCTATTTAGTGTTTTTTAGAGGACAACATGAGTAGAGGGTGAGTTAGAATGATTTTATTTTATATTAGTAATTTTATAAAATTGAAATTGTGTAATAAACTGCAAGTTTTATAATTGTATGTAATTTTGTACTACTAAGGATTTTTTTTTACTGCTTATTACTATTGGCGAATGAGACTTTTGCTCATGTGATGTTGGACAAATAATTGATCTTTTCAAAGTATAAACAGGCTGAATGTAAAAAAAGTAGCGGAAATTAATAAATATTTTTTGGTTTGGCAAAAAACTTTACTCTGCAGATCATTTTTAGAGTCTAAAGGCTGGTTGTTTGCAATTTTTGAAGATTTAGCTATAGAAGCTATTCATGCAAGAAGCTATGCAAATTCATAACTATTCCAATTATTAAAACCGTTTTGTAACCGTTCAATCTGTTAAAAAAAACCAAAAAACCGTTTCTGCAGATCGTTGGAATAATATTTTTTCGATTCAATTTTGGATTTAATAAAAATTCGCATATTTACGTCTACGTCCAACTTAAGCTGTTTATTTGAAAATTCTAAAAATTAAAGAATCGCTAGTTGAAACTGGTGCGTTTTTTTGGGCTTTTAGATCGGTATGGAAGATAATTTCCTCGGTGGTAACTTGCTGGACGTAGCACAACTCTGAAGGTGCAAGCCACCCGTGCTTGCGAACCGTTAGGAAGAAATTATTTTCCACGACGTCCTAAAGACCCAAAAAACGCACCAGTTCCAAGCAATACTAGCCTTGATACTCAGAGGTACCTACTTTCCTCTGAAACCAAAGGCACTTTAATGAAATTTTTAGAGAGTTGGGAATTTCACGATGGCTAGAAGCCCATACAGATCGCAGCGCAGGTTTAACAACGTTACCAGGAAACATGGTTCTTGCAGATGTAGCAGGAACCGGTGACTATCACTTGGTTCTTACCGACTTGAAATTTCACAAAGACACCAAATGCCGACTGAAGTTTTACAAAGGAACTTTACTAGTTTCTGATCAACCCTTGTCGGATATTCCCAGTTCTGTAGTGGGTTTTTATGCTGATCAATTAGAGCCGAGAATACCCGGTAAGGTCAACATTGATGAATGTGGTAAATCAGATAAAATCAGTCTGCAATAGTTGTGGCTGTGGCATGTGGATCGGAACTGTTTGCCTACAAGAATCTGAAGCCTTTTTACAAGTTTCGCGTGCCGTTTTGCCCTCTTGTTGATGAAGAGGCTGCCGTTTGGGCTGAAGTGACCAACAGCGAAAGTTTTGGAGCAGACAAACTGTTAAATGCCTTGAAGGCGATTCCTTATTCAAGTTTAAGTGCCAGGTGGATAGGCGTTTATGAAAACTCCAGAAAATAGCTGTAAAACTGCAATTTCAGATCACAGTACATACTGAACCAGACGTCCCCAATCCTCGTGGAAGAATTGCTGCGCAAATGTGGCAAAACCATGCCAAATAAGGAGAATATAATCACTTGCATGACATCAATGGCACGCAGCTCCAGAGATAAAAGAGCGATAGCTTGTCCAATCATAGCAACTGAGTTTGGCAACATTTACGTTCTAGATCCGCAGAATTTCACCATTCTTCATCAAGTAAGGCCTGCACCATATCATCCAGCATTTGCAGGATTTTCTTTGCAGGCCAACACCTGCAATGTAAAAGCAACTCCGTTTATTATAAAGAGCACCGGGTTGTTTGATGTGGAGTTTCGATTGCTGATCGCTACCAGAGAGGGGCACATTTGCCTCCTAAGAAAAGGCTGGCTGGAAGGAAAGTCCCTCATCCAACTCACTTCAGATATAGTCGACCTGGTGGCGATGCCGGGGGATAATTTCGTAATTGTGGCCACTTCCGATAAGGCTTTGAATTGCTATTCAAAAAAGGCAGAAACTTGACAAAAACCTGGTCAAAGTGCTGCTTTATTGGAAGAGATTTTCTAGGGCCAGCGACTTTGGTCTACAACTACAGCAAACATTGTAACTTGCATGAGTTTGGTTCCTTTGGAGCACATCAGTACTTGCATGGTGGCCATCGGGCTGAAGAATGGCTCTATTCAGCTCTACCAGGGCAGACATCCAGTGGATTTTACTTCTGTGGCCGATTCCCCGTCGGTTATTACATTCGGGCAGTTGGGACAAGAGGAAAATGTTATGGTAGTTATTACAATAGGTACAATAGATTAAAGGTTCCCCAGCAAGATAAGGAAATGTTGCTTTTAGGGGGGTCGATTAATTTTAAAATTCTTAAACGGACCGCGGACTTTTCCTCGAAAGTACAAGAGAATTCCCCGATGTTGCAATCGAGGCCGCTGCCCTTGCCTAAGAGAAGCAAGCTGTTTTTGGAGCAGAGCATCCGCGAAAGGAAAAATGCTCTGGGTAGGAAAGGTTTGAATGTTTTCTCTAGAAACTGGCTGTTTTTTATTATTAGAGATCCATCAGACGTTTCAGCAAGATCTAATAAGACTGCGCCTATCGGCAGCTAGAGCGCTAGTTCAAAATCTCAGCGATCAGTCTGGAATCGGCAATGAAAAGGAGCAGATTAAGTTGTCAGCGCAGGCAAGAGCTGGTTTAATTTTTTTTAAATGAGGAAAACCTTTAGGTTCTAGGTGCTGGGGCTTGGGCCGAAATTTACAGTTATACTTAGTCTGGAGAACATTAATCCCAATAAACCATTGGTTGGTTTGTGTGTTACTTTTCATGTGAATCCTTTATTTTATGTATTGTCTTTATATGCTGTGAAGGTAAGTGGTGCAATTATTTTTCGATTTTAGGAAGTGTTTTAGATACGCTCTCATTGCAGGTACCTTTGATACCTCCAAGTTTGTCGTATAAGTTGGAAACCAAAGTGGAAGAAGTGATCAAGGAAGGTGTGGAAAGTGATCCAGGAGGACCAGTGGAAGGAGAGAAAGGAAATTGCAAAGTAATCCGGGTTTTTGTCACGAGGGAGCTAATGTCTATACCAGTGCTGGCTGCCACCATAAACATGCCGCCTACTGAACTAATTGTTTAATTTAAAATATTTTTTTGCAGAAACCTGCGTTGATTTTCATTTTTCCTTAAGCTAAGTTGTTGGTAAGTTACTTTGCACGCGAAAAAACGGAAGGGATTCAAGTTGGTCATAAAACAGTCAAGCCCCGATGAAAGTCTTTATTAATAAATACTACCACATAGAGCTAAGACTAAAATATCCAGTCTAATGATTTAGGCAAATTTCGGTGCCAAAGCGGCAACTTTCGCGATGTATTGCTCTTTAGCTTGATCAGATGAAAGTCCTTTCTTGCCACTCCAAGCGTTCCACTTGGCGACAGCTTCAGCACCACTCGGCTTAGCTAGAACAAGCATGAGAGACACTTTAATTCATCTATTTAAGTCAGTTCTTTGGAGTTTTTAGTGACTTTTTAGATGGTATTGAGCTTGCAATGGAAAATAAGTTAAGTGTCTTGGTTCTGCTGGAAATCAAGAAACAAAAAATGCTTGCTGTACATTCAGGTAACAATTTCCAATCATTTTATGAGAGCAAATCGATCAATTAAATTATATAATATTTATATGAACAGATGAAAAAGAAAAAGGTCACTTACCGGTGTTGGTATCTCCAACAGTAGCTTGCTTGTAAAGAGCGTATACTTCTAGCATATCGGAGTCGGATGGTCTTTTCGAAAAGCCCCTGATTTTATTAGCAGCCACATCAAAATCCTATAAATA
This sequence comes from Dendroctonus valens, assembly GCA_024550625.1. Lineage (NCBI taxonomy): Eukaryota > Metazoa > Arthropoda > Insecta > Coleoptera > Curculionidae > Dendroctonus > Dendroctonus valens. The sequence continues at coordinate 587,879 of JAJTJO010000058.1, forward strand.
TGATACAAAAATTTCACAAATAAACTCGATTTTCGATATTAATCCACGCAGAGTTTTAGAGTTAGGCTTTGCTGGAAACTGGCGAGTTTTTCTGGAAAGGATTCTTTTGCGCCAAACAAACTCGCCAGCTACTTTCCATAACTTTTTATCTTACAGCAATGGCAAAACTAAGGAATTTACTTACTTCGCTGAGACCCATTCTAACGGATTAAAGGCACGATAGATCAACAGTAAATAGAGGTAACTGAATGTGAAGTGAATGAGTGTGGCCCCATTTTATATACACGCATTTGGACCAGGAAACAACATTTTCATATCTAAAAACTTTTGACAACATAATTTCGTATGATGAAGCGGATGAAAGTTTAATGCAGCGGAAATTGAAATTTGAAAAATTACTTTATCAAATATTTAGTAGATTCTTGGGTCGTACCTACATCAATTGAAAAAGTTTGGTCCAAGATGACATGAAATTATTTAATTTAAGTGCATATATTTAAATTATTTCGCCAAAACGCTTGATTTTATTGAAGTCTCGTGGTGTTTTTTTTTTCAATGATCGGGCGCAGATAAATGCGTTTGTAGTAGGTACCTACTGTAAACTCTGAATTTGAAGAAAAAACACTAAATCAGTTATCAGTAAAAACGCGTTTGTCGGTAAACCTGCACTCTAAAATCATCAATTATGTTCAGCTTGGTAACATAAAAGCTACAGTTGTTATTGAAGCTTTGCTGGTATTAAACACTCGAATTTTTTAAATTTATGATTATTTACTGAACGTTAGCAAATAACGGATCTAAAATTAACTCCATTTTATAGTGATTGATTGTCTTTTGTACTAATTATACGAGCCGGCCTCGATGATTATTGAATTATTAATAAAATATGTATAATACCAACATATCTACTACACACCATAAAGAACTTACTAGAAAACAGACAACTACAAGTACGAATTGACAAAACACTGTCATTTCCTTTTTCCCCTGAACAAGGGCTCCCTCAAGGATCCCCGCTCTCACCGTTTCTCTACAATATATACTGCCATGACATATACAATTACAACTTACCAGACAAAAATCAAATCGACAGATCGGCATACATATTACAATACGCAGACGACACGGCACTTATTGTACATGACAAAACTACTGAGAGGGCCGCTCAAAGACTCCAAACACTAACAAACAACACAATGACATGGTTTTATACATGGAGACTAACACCAAACGCGTCAAAAAACCAACTTCTGCTCACAAACCACAGACTCAACGCTGACTCCCCTACAATAACTGCAGATGGCCAAACGACAGAACCAAAAAACGACGTAAAATACCTTGAAATCACAATTGACCACAAACTTAAATTCACTAAACACATACGAAACATCAGGGCAGAAACAATAAAGAGAACAAAACACTTCCGATCACTAACCTACAAAGACAGAGGAATTAGCACAAACACCGCCACCAAAATATATAAAGCTATCTGTAGACCCTTGCTAGACTATGGACATATACTCATGACCAACGGAACAGAAAGGACAAAACCTTATATACAAACAACAGAATAAATTGCACTAAGACTAATAACACGAATAAGACACCCCCAAAACCCACTACACCACCCCTCCACCCAACTACTATACGAACGCACAAACATGACAAAGATTTCGGAAAGACTCATACATCTACAGACAAAATGGACAACAACCCCTACAACTGGACCATACTGAATCCCCTTTGTCTTACAAGACCAACCAGACAATCCCGCTTCCGTTTCCCTACATCAACGCTACTCGAACACTTACAAACGCAACTGACTACTGGACAGTAAAATCATTTTTCTTGTCATTGGAATTGGAAAGTTTATTAATAAGATTGTTAACGTAGAATAAGAGAATTTTCATATTTATTTTTATTCAGATTAAGAATACATGTATTAAACAAAGGCAGAAAGACCGATAGCCTTTTTTTTAGAAATAAAGATGTTTACTACTACTGTGTATAATATAAATACGAAAATGTTCCTTGTACAAAATTTGGATGCGCTTTTAATTACTATTTGTATAAATGTATGTAATTTCTTATTAGAGAACTGGTTTTTTTAAATCAGCCGAAAAAGTTCGGTCAATTTAAATAAGATAAACCGCAGTTTACCTGCAAGTACTTTTTCAACTGGTTTTGCTAGTATGTTAACCGGTTGCGGATAAATAATTAAAGAATGCCCAAATGCGCTGCAAACTTCTAATTTAAGCGCCAAGATGCTTTCAGTACGGGATTTTCCAAAATATATCCACGATTTCATCTGTTTGTTCACTTTGTCTGTCTGTATGTTTGTTTTTTTGCATTTTATGCATGCCATTAAGCTCATATACAGGGTGACCCCCACTTAAGTGGCGTGACTTTACATCCTTCAGTGTCTTAGGTAGATTCAAATTAATTTATTTCCGGAACCATTTGATATAGATAATAAAACTTTTGCCCGCATATTACCACAGCTTATGGCTGCTTTATGAGATTTAATTAGTTTTTTTACAGATCTAGTGTCGTAGATTGGAGGTTTTGCACATATTGAAAGGCACTACTTCTACACAAAACTCCTTGGCCAACAGGCTCAACTTCCAGGCGTTTTAGAGCAAATTGGCATTTTATGACCAAGAACCAGTGTAGAAATTTCAATTGCAGCTTGGGGCATGCCTGAGCTCGTAGCCAAAGTTACATTTTTTTGAACATATTAGAAACACTCACTCCATATCTGGGAGTTGATAAAAGGCAGATACTGTATATATTGAGGAATTTAAGCGTGTAGATGTGAACGTTTGTTAATCAGGAAAATCATCGGCAACATCGGTTTAATTTTGTTCCATTTCCTACCAAACCTGCCTCTTCTATAAACGCCACGTCGTTTTCATCAGTTTTAGCTCATTGACCGGTTAGCTGTGTTGCTGAGTGGATCGTTCAATAGTTGTTGCTCCTGTTCCGTCGCTACTTTTATTGCTGTGAGTAAAACACCCCATTATACCTAGATTTCAATTGGTAATAAAGTGGTTGATTACACGTTAACTCACTAGTAAAACTCCTTTATGCATACATAATGCTGATAACAATTCTGATAATCTCAGCTCTTGATATACTTGAGTTTTTCAGCTTTAAATATATGTGATTTTTTGATACATAAAAAAATACAAGCGCATGTTAAACATTGGACTTGTTTGCTTCTAGTGCATATTAATTTCTATTGAAAGCGAGCTGATTTAATTGCACCTTTTTGCCTTTCAATGACACAGCTTTCCATTCACTTTGCCAATTATTCCCGATTTTTTAAATTATTTCCAACACAAATTCGTCATTTTTGCATGGTTGTAATAAGTTACCGGGAGCTTATCAGCTTGCATCATTTTAATCGGCATTATTTACTTGACTTTTCGATCCCATTTTAGCTAAAAATACCGAAAACCGTGCCTTATTTTTCTTTATCGATTACCTAAGTGAATTATTTATTGAATAAAGCCCTGACTGGGATTATTGATTTACAAGCTTTCGGTATTAATAGCCAGATATAATAGATAATATCTACATCTGGAGGCAGGTACTACTCTCTTAATTCCTTTGATTGGGAATTTATTTTCTAATTAGGATAAAGTCGGCCTTCGAAAATATTCTTATTCTGCCGTAAATGTGCGAAACCCCAGGCTACGTTTTAGTTGCTTTTGCATATGTTTAAGTACGATAATTAGCTTTAATTGTGTGGTCGCACTTGACTACCTTTTTTAATCACGTTGCAGCAAACTAGGCGAGCATGACTAATAAACGTTAATAATTTTTCTCATTTTCAGAACGGAAAAATCATGTCCCTAGACGAGGTACGAGCAATCTTTCGACCAGTCTTAATCGACAACTAATTGATACGATTTTTTTATGTTGGCAGCGTTTCAACAAAGCAGCCGAAGATGTTAAGGCCTTGAAATCGAAGCCCTCAGACAATGACCTTTTGGAACTTTACGCCCTCTTCAAGCAAGGAACAGTCGGGGATGTAAACACTTGTAAGTACAGTCGAGAAATTATTAGTTTGCATGCTTCACTAATCGTTCAGTTCGATTTTATTTGCGTTTTTCTAGACCTTGTTCTTATGGTATTTTATTTTTCCTATGCTGAGGGCCAGATAAAACTATGGTCACCCCGAGCTTAGCTTGCAAATTGCCCTGAGGAGCCACCATTTAGTCGACAAATCTCGCAAATTAACTTATTATTTAATTAAAACTTTATTTTAAGCCACTCATTGATGTCCACCTTTTTCTTTTTCTGTCTTCACTTGTGTTAATTTTTTGTTATTTAAAACACACGTTTTTATCCGCCATTTAGTCTTCAATTGCCAAAATATCTGTTATATTTTACCGCTTTGCCTTCGGCCTCAAGTCTTGATGTTTTTATTTAGTCTTTCTTCATTGTTTTTTGCTTAGGTGCTTGATTCGGCTCAAAAAAAGCGTTTGATTAGCGAACGTTTTCCTCTTTCTCTCACTCGTCAGAAAACGGTTACAAAACTCATCTTCTTCAATGAGTCATTCGCATGCACATAAAAGGAAATTCAAACTCCAAGTTTCCTTAAAAGAAAAACCGTTTGTTTTTCTATACACAAGCTGCTGACTAAATGGGCAGTTTTACCACGTTAATATTGGTTTTATTGCAGCCCGTCCCAGGTATGTTGGACCTGAAAGGAAAAGCCAAATGGGACGCGTGGAACGGGAAAAAGGTGTGTCCCAAACGGAAGCCAAAGAACAGTACATTGTCAAAGGTGCAGTCGCTGATCGATTCGCTGGGTCTCGCATAAATAATTGTGCTCAATTTGTGATGGGTAATGTAAGTGAGGTCTACACGTAAACATTACACATTCAGATTTACTGTTTACAGTAATAGTTTTTCAATACATTTTTTTTGTTTGAACAAAAACGAACAGCCCTTTGTCCCAACAATGGGGATGCTTGGATTTTATTTATGTCTTTCGTCTTCATGTGGGCCCTAATCCAAATCCCCAACTTCCTGCCGTTGAACGTTAAAGGGCCGAGTGATGGGGCAAATAAAAAATGACAAATTTAATGGTCTATTTATACAAAACAAAATTAATCTAGATCAGTCGGTTTAAAAAAACTTAGGCCTACTAAACTGCGAGTTAATCTCTACTCCGGGGAATTGTCTGCACAGTGTGGGGCCTCATCTTTAACACTGGCCCGTGATGAACGGAAATGGATACTTTGGTGCTTTTTCATGCTATTGGAGTCATAAAAACCCTTGCCACACACTGTACAGATATACGGGGTCTCACCAGTGTGCGTTCTAAGATGTACAGTTAAATTGGACTTTTGAGCGAAGGTTTTTCCACAATACGTACATGAATATGGCCTGAAAATCATACAGTCTTAAGCAAAGCTACAGGGAAAGGCCTAGCTCATAAGGCAAGGAGTTTTTATAATTTTTTTTTATATAAAACGCGCAATCATCTGTGGACTTACCTTTCTCCACTATGTACCCTCTGATGAACTTTAAGATGAGACGACTGGCTAAAGGATTTCGAGCATGTATCACAGTGAAAGAGTTTAAAACCCGAGTGCATCAAACTATGGTTGACTAAAGTCCCGGCATGGGCAAAGGATTTGTTGCAGATTTTACATTGATGGGGTTTTTCTCCGGTGTGAATCTGAACTTAATCAATTGAGCAATGAAAAGTTCTTTTTGTGTTCTTCCTAAAGTTACCTTAACATGGGATTGCAAATCTGCTTTCCTTACAAAGCCCCTGCCGCAATCGCTGCAAAGAAAGGTCTTCTCCCCATGCTTCGCTTCGTGCTTTTTCAGTAAAATCAACTTGGAAAATTCCCGTTCACAGAGCGGGCATTTGAATTCCAGCTTTGGGGTGTCCATGCTAGGAGATTCGGTTTTATTGCTGTGCAGTTTAATAACATGTCGCTGATATGGCTTTAAACGCACAAACAGTCTGCCGCAAATCTGGCAGCTAAAGCCAGAACTTGCGCTGTCTTTGTGGTGTTTTTTGGTATGCAGCTGCAGGGAAATGGCTTGGATGAAGCCTAAAATCGGGATTAGAGCCTTAAGAGTAACTTGAATGAAAGGCTAAAACCTTTTTCACATTTTGTGCATTTGTGGGGCCTTTCTCCTGAATGAATCATTTTGTGCCTACGCAAATTACCTTTCAGGCTAAAACGCAGGTCGCATTTATCGCATTTGAACGGCCTTTCTTTCGTATGTACCCTCACATGCATCACTAGCTGGTACTTGAACCGAAAAGTCTTGCCACATTGTTTGCATGTGTAACTTTTCTCTTCGCCGCTGTTTGATTCTTCCAAGTCGTCCTCAGTTGCTTTGTATGAGCAAGGCTTGAAGGGTTTGCGCTTTGCTTACGCAGAGCCTTTTTCGGGGTGGATAATGGCACAGCATTATCCTCTGTAGATGAGTTCTGATCAGTCTCAGTTTTAGTGTGGCCTTGCAACAGGGACTTGAAAAGCAATTCGTTTTGCTCACAGGTTATTTGGAAGTTCACGAACAGGTTCAACTGATCAATGCAGATTGTGCATATTTTCTGGGGCAATTGCTCGTGGTGCAAATCCTGAAAACTCTTGGTAGAAATCGGGTTTTGGGGGCCAAGTATTTTTTACCTCGGTGACGATGAATTTGCTAAGAACTTGCGAAACTAAAACCCCATTCGGGAGGCTGCTTTCGGAGATCGGGGTCAGAAATTCGTCCGATAAGCAGGTTCGGCATATTTTCGCGAATTTCTCAATATTATTTACCTTTACGTTGCTTTCGTCGTCCCACATTGTTGTTGTTTATGTTTGCAATGTTGTAGGTTATGTGTGTTTCCTTGTCAGATTGTGAATGTCAGACAGTTTGAAAAAGTGCAAGTTTTCCACCCGGGGAAATTGAGTTTTCGGGGAAATTGAGTTTTCATGGGTTGCTCGCTTGATTGCCCATAATGGTTAAAGGAGGAAAAGGTAGGATTCGTGTTTTAGCCCCAAACGCCCTAAGTTTGTTCAATTCAAGTGCGCAAATTCCGGAACCGCTAATCTCAACCACACTTTACTATCAGCGCAATCTAGATGATCTAGATTTCTAGAGAAATCCAGCTAAACATGTTCAAACGTGCTCAGTTCCGACTGTAGTTAACACCTACAAATACCAGTTTTATTGCTGCCGTTCAACGCAGAGGCGCAGAGCATTACTTTCGTCGGAAATCAAAGCTAAAACAATGGAAGATCGTAGGCCTACTTCAACGCTTGAAACCCCAGGGGACACTTCACCAGAGGCTGAAAGCGTCTCAAGTGTTTCAAGTTCAAGTAATGCAACTTCTTTAACAGTTGCCCATAGATCTGAAACATCGCTGCGTGCCAGCCTTCTAGTGTCTGCTCTGATCAACTTTATAGTGAGAACCATGCAAACTGACCCAAAGGTTTGTACCTAGATAGGGCTGATACAGAGGGTGGCTTTTCTGTATGGAAACGGAGATTATTTCCTAAACCAGGAGAGCTAGAAAAAAAATTGCAAAGTTTTTTCCAGTCCATTTACATACAGAAAAGTTTGGGGTAATTGGTAAGATCAGGGGATTTTCTGTCGCTTTTAGTCGCATTGTACAAAAAAATTGTGTATATTTTCCTGACTGTATCTCAAACCAAATTAAAATGAAATTCCTGAAATTCCTTTGTATTTTAATTTATACTTTAACAGAGTTTCTTGTTTTTAAATTAATGACGATTTGACTGTATATTTTAGGCAACTGATGATGGTGGAGAAAGACACCGAAACGTATTTCTAATAAAATAACAAACAATAAAATTGACTGGAACCCAGGAATTTCATTTTAATAAAAAAATGCCGTTTTCGGCCAGAATTACAGTGTTTTGTTTCGGAAAATATGCTTGACAAAACCATGGAAACACACAACGCAAACGTTTTTAAAGGAATTTTGCCTGTGATGTTGCCACGTCTATTTCTCTGTTTTTTTATAGGCTGATTTTGAAGCTATTTATGTTTTTACTAGTTTTTGTTAAATTTGCATTTGAAAGCAGATTTTGAATAATTTAAATGAACTTTTTGTTATATTTTGTGGGAATTTGCTATTTTGGGCGAGGCTTCGCCAAAACCAAGGACCCGGACCGAAGCGAAACAACTGTTCCGTTCCGGTTTCGGTTCAAGGCAAAATTTAACATTTCGGTTCCGGTTTAGAAAATAATTTTCAATTCGGTTCCGTTCCGGTTCCGGATTTTTCGGGTTCCAAAATCTATAAATAACAACAAACGAGGACAAAGATAAGGCTACTCTAATTAGGAATCTCACGACCTTTTCCTTGCTTGTTGCATTGTACAAGATAAAAGATGAGCGAACCATCCACTGCTTAATACGGTACTTCGGCTGCTTCTATGGTAGGGGGTAGGAGGACTAGCAACCCCAGACAATATTAGATACAAAAATTAATTTAATCGTTGTATTTTTGAAAAGTAATTTGTTAATGAATTTTCTGGCTTTAGCGCGTCCTTCTTTCACTCTCATTTCCGTTTAAAGATTGTTCTTCCTGGTTCATGTCTTCACACTCTTCACCATCTTTTGAGGAGTTGCTTTTGTCCAAAATTCCAATTTCAAATGTTTCGTTGTTGGTGATCGAAGAACTAAAATATTCAACTTAAAAAAATTTTAAAAATATGTAAAACGTACGGTGTTTGTTCTTTACGATTAAAAAGTCGGTAGGTCCTCACAAATAATTGTTCCTCTAAATTTTTTTCTTTAATATTCGACCTCGAAGGCGGCAACAACATTTGAGTCCTGCGAATAACCACTCAACACTAACTTGCGTTGCCGGTACGCTTAACAATGCTTGAGCAAGCATGTAACTCGGGATTAAGCTATTCTTTTTCTTCCAGAAATCAAAAATCGTTTATTTTTTCGTAAGCGTATGCGGTTTTGTTCCTTTATAGCAATTTAAATATTTTCAATTTTCACATATAGAAATGTTTTTCGGGTTTGAAGCCGTGGTCCATGGGAATTTCTTCCTGACGTTTCGTCCACAACTGCGGTGGACATTATCAAAGGCGATGAGGCAGTGGGCGAAGTGATCTCCCGTGCTTTCCGACTAAGACTGATTCAACTACTGGATTCTTTGTGGTATTTATGCGGTCCGGCCGTGTGAGCTCATGCGTGAGGAGTGGGAGCGCTTCAATGGTTTTGGCGTACACGCTGTTTGCCGCAAAACGCGTTTCCAATCTGGATTAAGGACCGTGACTTATTCCTTCCTGTTAAAATTGTTGTCATGTTTGAAGATCTCAATGGCCTCTCTGGTTAGTCTCGGATAATACCGTTGAGATTGGTGCAAAATGTCCACTTCATCGAAACGTATTTGGTGGCCGTCTAGAAGTGCGTGTTCCGCTACTGCTGATTTTTCTGTTTGTCCTAATCTGCAACTTCTTTTATGCTCAGTGATCCTCGTGTTTACACTACGTTTGTGGTGCGATATATGCTCTGCCAGAACTGCATGGACCCTGTAGACTCCTGGTGCCGATAAAGGATCCCGTTTGTCCTTGGCCGATCTCAAAGTCTGTTGGATTGTTCGAGTTGGTTTAAAGACTGTTTTCACTCTGTGTTTCTCCAGTATCCTGCCGATCCTGTCCGTGACTCCATGTATGTATGGGAGGCAAGCCCAACCCTTACGCTCATCATGCGTATCTGTTTCCTCAGGACGACCTCCACTGTTTCTTGGTCCAATTGCTCTATTATTAACTCATTCTTGCTGTATTCATTCCAACCAAAGGCTCTTTCTAGGTGTGTTTCAATTCTCTTTCTAACACGCACTAAATTTTCTCGGTTCCGACCAGAAAATAAAACGGTTCCGTTCCGGTTTTGGCTCCTTATCGGTTCGGTCCGGGCCCTGGCCAAACCCTCCGACTGCTGCGTGTTTCGTAATATGAGCTGTTATTATCGACCGGCAAAAGCACCGATCTTAACAATTACCGTTTTTTTTTAATGAAATGTATCATTAATATCAAAACTGGAGCAAAACCGACTACACTTTCTCATGGCAACTTCATTAAGCCTTAATGCCATCAGTTTTTGCCTCGACGTTTCGTTTTCACGAACC